>CATIWR010189559.1:0-22375 GCA_949677035.1 Omphalea diandra
ATTTTTAATTATTTTAATGAAACAATAAATATATTTTATGTAATTTTTAATTAATGAGGATAAATTACAAAATAATTATTTTTATTTAATGAAAGTAGATATATATTTTGATACCAAAAATGCCCCAAACAACTCGGTAAAACACCTTACCCACTTTTATTTTAATATAAAAAAAAAAAAAAAAAAAAAAAAAAAAAAAAAAAAAAAGCCATTATGATCACTCCAGTGATTCTTTAGCCAGTGTATATGCTCAAACCGCACTAGCACATTATTTATAATTAGTCTCCCTAAAATGAAAGCACATTGTTCCTCATCAATCACCTTATTTAACACCCATCAAAAGTGATTAGTGATAGCATGAGAAATAATTTTATAATGGATGTTGCACAAGCTGAGTGGTCTGAAGTTTTTGATAACTGAGCCTAGAACTTGGGTATAAACATGATCAACATCTCATTTGGCTTCCTCAATGCCATTATTTAGCATATACAAGCACTCATGGTAACATCCTTTCCAACTATATGTCAGTATTTCTAAAAGAAGAAAGCAGGAAGATCACCTATGTCAGGGGCCTTTGATGGATACATGTCAAACACCGCTCTTCTTTTATCCTTAGCTGATAAAGGGCTAACCATAACTTAGTTCATATCATCAATTGTTGATGGGGAGACCATTGAAGTGAACTAAGCAATGTCATCCACATATATATTAGAAGAATAATAAATAGCAAAAAAATACTCACTGATTACTTAGTCCATTAATGTCTATCCTGAACCAATTCCCCTTTAAAATTATAAAGACATTGATAAAGTTGTTTTGTCTTTTTCTTGAAGCAAACTGATGAAATGCCTAAAGTGTTTATTGCCATCCTGCAACCAGTGAACCCTAGGCCACTGTCTCCAATAAGATTCCTCCTAAGAAAGAGGTTTCTCTAACTTAACTTTTCGACATCTAACTTATTGAAAATCAATAGAATTCTCATTGTCACCTTGAGGTTCCCTAATTTGACATTGAAGTCTATCAATTTTTGTATGAACCTATTTAAAAGCCTTATCACTCCATTAGGATAGTCGAGACACGCATTGCAAAAGCTCATGACTAAGAAAGACTAGTTAATCTCTATCCTTAGCCTCTCAAACATTTATGATTGTATTTCATAGCCCTTTTCGCGACACCAGAACTCATCAAAGTGAAAATAGGATATCCTAATCTACTTATTGCCACCATTCGAATCCCTACAATTGTCCTAAAAAGACATGAGGATACACCTTTGATCAGAAGAATAGTAATGTGAATTTTCTCCCATAGATAAAGGGGAAAGGATATTCCATTTGACATTGGCATTAAAATGATCCAATCTGCATTTGATCAAGTCTCTCGTGCTATGTTTATTCACCCAATTATAATGTGGCCCTTATGGTAAATATCTCTCAACCCACAGAAGTCAAAAGCCTCACTAAAAATAATTAACTATGTAAAAGGGTTAGGCCAACCATTTTTTTTTTTCAATCCAAGTCCACTTCATTAAAATCACCACCTACCAACTAAGGTAAGGAGGCCAGTTCAAGTAAAACCTATAACTTAAGGAGCAGTTCCCAAGGAAACCCACATTGATGAGTTGCACTATGACCATAAAACCCAGCAAGCACCAAATGCCACTATCAATAAACACAGTAAAATCAATATGTCCTAGGGAGAAAGACTGAATCTGCAGATTCACAAAGCTCTTCCAAAGCATCATTAGACCACCACTCATACCTCAATTATCAACCACAATCATGCCATGGAAGATCAACCCAAATTTGAAAGTAATGCAATGAGTATGAGTTAATTTTGTTTCACAGAGAAATAAAAACTTTGGATCTTTATCATGAACGAGCCTAACAAGCTCTTTGAATGCTCATTGCTTCCAAAGCTCTCGGCCATTCCAACATAAATACTTTATAATGCTTGGCAGGGCTACCCAGCAGTCGCTATTGAATCACATGTTGTCACCTCTTGGTCTATATTACCATTTCGAGCCTTGTTTGCAATAATGTCCCCATCCTAGTCCAACATGCTATCCCTCTTCCCCCACAAAACACCACTTTCTAGTACTGCTCAGAACAGCTTCCTTTTCGACATTCATCTTTTTTTTTTTTTTGCGCCCTGCCTATGAGAGCGCATCCATCCTCTTTAGTCTTTCTCTTTTAGATATTGCTCCAGTGTTGTTTGCAGGGCCAGGCATGCTCACATCACTCCTAACTTCACCAGTGCAATCCGAACCTAAAGACATTGCTTTAGGAACTAAAGCAAAAACTTCCTGGCTAACTTTGACAGGGATATCTACAATATTCATGATATCTGTAAAAACCTTGGATCGCCTGCCATGCTCGTTCCTTCTCTCAATCGAGGTGTCTAGTGATAAGGGACACTCCTTATGTAATCTATCTTTAGAAGCATGCAAACTCTCAAATGCAATACCATCACTTATATTATCATCCTCAAAACCCCTGGTACTAACCAACACACCCACATTGCTAGGATGTGAGGAACACTCCTAATCAGTTTGTTGTGCTACTTTTAATGAAGAATTAACATAAGAGGAAGCCGTATTGGAATGAGGGTTAGGGGTTTTATTTCTACCAGTCGAAGAGGAAGGCATTTGAGCCCTCATCTAGCTTCCATAGGCAAAATCAGTAGCACTTTGATCCCCCTCCTCATTCAAATCACATATTCTATAAACATGTCCAATGAGTCCACATTTAAAGCAAAAGTCAGGCAACCGCTCATATGTGATTACCACTAGCCTTAAAGAGCAATCATTACCCAATTCAGTCATAACACTTCGTATCAAAGACTTCATTACGTTAACTCGTACCCGAACTCTCAGAAAACTGCCAAAACACATTACCTTATCCCCTCTGTCCAATTCCATAACTTCTCTAACTTGTTTCCCTAGGTTTTCTGCGACATCCGAAGACATAAATCCCAATAGAACATTATGGAAGTAAACCCAAAATGAAACCATAAAGATCAGAGACTTGCTAGCACTCATTAAGTTCAGGGAAAATTGTTAAAGCCTTGTCAGAACTCCACGGTCCACCCAACAATACCCTTCTCTGATCAATCCACGATGCAAAGGTAACCATGAAGCAGTTAGGGGTAATTTGCAAAATAGTGTAAAAAAAATAGAAAAATTAGTGAAAGATACTTTAAAAAATATATATTTATAAAAATGGGATTGATAAAAACTTATTTAGCAAATAGGAGCAGTCGAAAGAGTCTGTCTACCAGTTAAACTAGCGGACATCACTATTCATCGATGTACCGTTAAATGCACTTGGTCTGCCAGTTTAACTAGCGGACCAATAGTCTATCTGTCACTTAGAGTGGCGGATAGACAAATAATATTATTATTATATTAAAATTTAAATTAAATTAAATATTAAATTAATAAATTAAATATATTAAATATTGCATTAATATTCTAATTAAAATTTAATATTTTAATTAATATTAGAATTCATATTATAATTATAATTATATTACTTATTTTTATTTATAAATTAAATATAAATATTATATTAACTAATTAATTATTATATTAATATTATATTAGCCATAAAATTAATGGACCATTGTAGAACAAGACAAATTTTCTGTGAATCATGGAATGACTAGAATTACATTATTATGACGCCTTTTTATTACAGATAATTTATAAAATGTTTTTTTTCATTAGGGATAATTTGCAAAATGTTTTTTTTTTTGCAATTATTATGTCTGCCATTATAAGTGTCAAAATAGTGCAATTTTAGTCATTCCGTGATTTACTAAAAATTTATCTTCTTCTACAATGGTTCATTAATTTTATGGCTAATATAACATTAATATAATATTTAAAATTATTTATTAATTAAAATAAAAATAAGTAATATAATTATAATTATAAATATTGAATTCAAATATTAATTAGAATATTAAATATTAAATTGCATATTAATAAAATATTAAATTTTAATTAGAATATTGAATATTAATAATATTTAATATTCTAATTAATCTTTGAATTCAATATTTATAATTATAATTATATTACTTATTTTTATTTTAATTAATAAATAATTTTAAATATTATATTAGCCATAAAATTAATGGATCATTGTAGAAAAAAGTAAATTTTTCGTAAATCACGGAAAGACTAGAATTGTACTATTTGGACACTTATAATAGTGAACAAAATAATTACAAAAAAAACATTTTACAAATTATCCGCAATAAAAAGGTGTCAAAATAATGTAATTCTAGTCCTTTCAGGATTCACAAAAAATTTATCTTCTTCTACAATGGTTCATTAATTTATGGCTAATATAACATTAATAAAATATTTATTTTATTAATATAATATTTATATTTAATTTATTAATAAAAATAAGTAATATAATTATAATTATAAATATTGAATTCTAATATTAATTAAAATATTAAATATTAAATAGAATATTGAATATTAATATTATATTTAATATATTTAATTTTATATTTAATTTATTAATTTAATATATTTAAATTTTAATTTAATTTAATTTAATTTAATAATAATATTAATTGTTTGTCCGCCACTTAGAGTGGCAGACATACTATCGGTTCATCAGTTAAATTGAGTGCATTCAATGTTACGTCAATAAACAGTGACGTCCGTCAGTTTAACTGGCCAACAGATTCTTTTAACCGCCCCTATTTGCTAAATTGACGGACAAACTCTTTTGACCTCCCGTATTTGGTAAATAAGTTTTGATCTACCCTATTTTTATAAATTTTTTTCAACATTCTTCACTAATTTTTTATTTTTTTTACACTATTTTGCAAATTACCCCAAGCAGTTACGTCCCGTGGATTCCACATCCGAACTATTTTGTGGTAGTAAAAAATTAGGAAGCGCAATCTTGAACGCTTCCCTATTAACCAATCGAGAAGAGTGCACCTTACAGACTGGGAAGTTTAGCATCCTTTACTGAGCTTCGCGACATCCTGCATCATCAATCTTTAAAACAGACCCAGACCCGGCGTACTCCAGTGTTAGTTTTTGGCACATATGAGCCAACTTTTCAGGATTCATGATCCATCCAAAAACCAAAATCACCCAACGATCTATGAGAAGGGGCCCACCAAAACAGCCTACCAGCGCCAGTAAGATGATACTCGTGAGGAAACCACGAGGAAAACAACTCCGACGTGAGATAATGATGGGCTAGGTGAAACCCTACACACACAGCCAAACCCTAAGAGGAGATTCAAATCATTCTAAATCACTTTTTCAATATATAGTTTATATTTATTATTCTTTACATTGAAATAAACTCTCCATTATAATTTTTAGTATTTGAATTTAAAATTTTTATAAAAGATTTCAGGGGTTTTATTATAATAATTATTAAATAATTCATTTAATTGGATAATATAGCTCAACCGCTTATTCCAAGCAATGTCCAGTCCTGTCTATAAGGAGATAATTTTTTTAGATTTAGAAATTTAACTTTCTAAAGTTGTAATCTATTAGCTCAAGGTTTAAGTCTAATAGCCGAGTGAGTTTGCACGTCTCTTATTCCTTTGGTTTTGATTTTTGGAGTAAAAAGATTATTTTTTTTCCTAAATGTAATAAATTAATATGATGATATATGTTGCATGAAAATTTTAATTGGGTTATGTTTCTGTGTTTCAAAAATTATATATTTTTTCATGTTTTTTCACTCCATTTTATAAAATGTCATTTCCTTGTGAATTTTTTTTATTTATCAATTTTCTCACGTTTTTATTTTCATATCATGTAGATAATACACTCTTAAAATTATTTAAATTAGAGATAATAGTTTTTTTTTTATTTTATTGGAAGAGTTTTTGAACCTAAACTTGATATCAAAAAATCTAAAATTATTCAAAAATTTTCAAAGTAAATCTAATTTGATCTTAATCTGACATGTGAATTAATTCAAGTTCTATTTTTAATCTGGTTCGATTTGTAGTTTAACTCAAATGGCTTTTCTAATTATTAAAAATATTTGAAATTTGTTTAAAAATTAAAATAATTTTTTTATTTAAAAAAATTAAAATGATGAGTGACTCGACTAAATCCAATTTGAAATCTAAAAATGCTTCAAATTTTTTTCTATCCAATTTAATTCATATATAATATGAAACAAGTTCAATTTGAATTCGCCCTAAAAAATAAAAAACTTAAAATTAATTCAATTTAAAAATAATTCAGCTAGAAATTAATATGACTCGATCTATTTATCACATAATCTAAAAGAAAGTTTAATTTCAATTGAGGCATGAACTAATTTGACAACACCTTGACCATTTTTAAAACATTTATTAACTTATGTCGTTGAATAATTGCATTAGTGACAAGTGGAAAAGAAATCTAAATTTATAGGTCCTTCAAATCTTAGCACTAAAACTATTCCTGGGATCCTTTTGAGTAGTGGATGCATCTAATCTAACCATTTAATTTAACGGTCCACAACATCTGCGATACAACACTTTCATATAGGAAAACAAAAATACTTTGCAATAATGAAAATGATGGTTCATGCTATAGCGAGTATAATTTTTTTTTTTTTTTTCTGCAGATGCCAAAATGCCATTTGCCTTTATTATTATTATTAGGGTCCAAACTCTGATCAAAGTAGTAAATAATTGAGTAACTTAAAGAAAGCAAGCCGAAAACAGTACTTGATGGGTAGTGGTAGAAAATAATTTCTTGCATATATATGCCCCATTCTCAATTTGATAAAAATCTAAAAATAAATAATCTAAAGCAGCTCTCCCTTGGTGACTAAACTTTTTCTGTTTCTAGTCATGATTACTTAGCAGTAATATCCCAAAAAAAAAGTCACTTATTCTAATTAACATAAACAATTTTAAATTTGTTATCAACCATCTTATTTTGAAAGTAGTTCTTCCATGAGGAAGACTTGAGGAGGGTATCATGTCGTAGGCCTCTTCCCTGCCCCCACCAATAAAACAAATTCTAAAGAAGAGATAAAAAGAGGAAAAGAAGGATCTCAGAACTTTTGCTTTATTAATTATTGGAATTCTAAAATTGTGATGATTAAATCAGATCGTAAAAGAATTATATTTGGTTTTTAAAGAATCTAGTTGTATCGAACTAAGGAAATGAATTTGATGTGTTCAACTGTGTATAACATAAAATTGACATTACTTGTTTTCAATGTTCAAATTTGAGTCTAGCATTCAGAGATGATAAATATATATAAATGAAATATATTTTTAAAATTCCTTAGAAAAAGACGGACCGTAAATATTGTTTGCTATATATGTCCTCAGTCCAAATAATTATATGCCCTTAAAAGAATTTGTAAACCATTATATGAAAACTTAATGTTGTAAAACATAGGATTGAGTTTTTTCTTTTCTTTTTTTTTGGGTTATTTTTTTCAAATTATTTATTTATTTTTATTAAAAATTATTTAATTTTAAAATTTATTTCAAGAAAGACATATAACTTTAATGTCTTTTAAATCCAAAAAAATTAATCGAAAGCATTTAAAATAAAATATGACAATATTGAAATAGACTAAATTTCAAAAAAATTAATTATATAATCATCATGAAATATATAAAAATTAAATGCATTTTCAAAATAAAAAAAATAAACGAATAACATTAATAAATATAAATATAAAATCACGTCACCCTCAGTGAAATTAACCATAAAACACATCTAAAGGTGAAGAGAAGTGTATATATTTTGGAAACCCATAAGTTTGAGAGACCTATGATCTTTCTAATCGATTTCTCGTCGTTTGTGCACGAACAAAAAAAACTAGTTTGCATCATCAATGATTTTACAGCTTACCATACAAAAACAACAAATTGGATCAATTGGTTCCATCGTCATGCTGATGCATCCATACATGTATTATGAGAAGGAATATGGAATTTCCTTATAAGTGGAGAGATGCTTCTTGTTTTTTGTGACTAGGCATTCACATGCTTGTGATGATACGAGGAATTTGGGACCCTTTCCCATTTGTTATCTAAAGATGCACTACTTGAAGTTGTGACACAATTATTTTGTACTTCAAATTTATGACTCTTTTCATTCTTGCTTCTTTTTATTAAGCTTCATTTTCAATGGGAAATACTTTTAATTATGCTTTTATTTATTTCATTTTAATTTTATAACTTCAACCCATTCATTTCAAGTGTATATTTTTTATTGTACTTTATTAATTTAATTTTGATTAAAATTTGATTTATTATCATTTCATATCAAGACAATTTTAGTATTGTTGAATAAAGATTGCAGAAATATAATTAAAGTTGTAATTTTACTATAAAATTATTTATTTAGTTAATGTAAGCAATTGAAATAGACATAATAAGTGTAGAGCTAATTAAGCTTATTTGTTAAGTAAGTTAGTTGGTTGGTTAGTTTTAACTAATTCTTAGTTAGCTTGACACATGTAAATATCCATTGTATATAAACTAACTTTCAGCTTAATACAAAGCTATCATTTTTCTTAGCTACAATATACAACTGAGTTTTCCTTCTCAATCTAGATTCTTCTTTCTACATGGTATTAGAGCCCTAAGAAGCACAAGTCGTCATGCTTTCTCTAATCTTTGGTTGTTGATCACTTTTTAGTGTCAAATCCTAGCTCATCATCGATACTTTGTTCATCTCTGCTAGTTGTTTTTCACTTTCCTATTACTCAATCATTCCTTTAACTCATAATGGTGAAACTTGTTGATCATGAATCCATAAAGAACTTAGCTAGAAATGGCAAAACAGAGCTAACAAAGGAATTTAATCATCCTTATCAAACTCTAAACTCTAATAATCCAAGTATGAGCTTTGTTGCTACTAAGTTGATTGGAGGTAGCTATAAATCTTGGAGTATATATATGAGAATTGAATTAGGTTCAAAATACAAATTAGGCTTCATTGATGATCGTACTAAGCCATCAGAATAAAGTAGTGTGGATTTTGAGAAGTGGAAAATAGCATATCTCATAAGCGGCTGAGCTTGGTTCTCAAAGCTTTTAGAACTGAATTAAAAATAGGATCAAAAAAATACTAGACCAAAAATATAAAAAAAGAAATGAGACTGAATCGAAATCAAACCGATAATAATCTAAAATAGGCATAGTCTCAGTTCTCCGTTAAGAACTGTCCAGAGAACCAGATCGAAACTGGACTAAAACCGAATCGAACCAAACTAAATCGAAGAACCAATTATATATATATATATATAGGATTAGGATTATATATTAATTTAATACATGTATATGTTATATATTTAAATTAAATATAGAAATTAAATATTATAAATATATTATATATTTGTAAACTTAAATATAAATATTACTTAATATAATTCTTTTATAATTATAAAGTTATATTTTGATTAATTTTTTGCATTCAAAATAAATAATTTTATGTTATAATACATTTCATAATATTTAAAACGATAATTATATGAATAAAATGGATTAAAATAATCATAATTATACAATTTTTAAAAAATAAATTTAGGATCAAATCAAAACAAAAAATAAAAAGACCAAATAGCATTGAAGAACTTAACCAAACTGATTTTCAATTCAATTCGGTTTCAGTTCTTCATGTTTTTTTATCCTAGTCCCAACTCTTATAAATTTGAAGGACTGAATCGAGCTCACCCCTACTCATGATCACTTCATGGATCCTAAACTCTATTTTTAAGCAATTAGTTGACGATTTTTTATGTGCTACTTCTTCTAAGGAATTGTGGGACAAATTAGAGGAACATTTTGTAGAGAGTAATGGACCTCTGATTTATTGGCTTCAAAGGCAAATAGATTTAATATCATAAGAAAATTTCTCAATTTTCATTTACTACACTTAATTGAAATGACTTTGGGATGAATTAATTGTTGTTGATCCCATTCCTACTTGTAATTGTGGGGCAGGTAAGGATATGAATGATGTGGTAATAAGGAATAGGCTTCTACAATTTCTTATGGGTTTAACTGAAACTTATGATGATGTTAGGAATATAATTTTATTAATGGACCCATTACTATCTATTAACAAAGCTTATCCAATGTTGCTTATAGTTGAATCACAGAGGCAAGTGTCTTCTAATATCACTGATGTGACTAGAAATACTGTTTTCCTTGCTAAAATACCATTTACTCCAACAAATCCTAGTAGGAAGAATAAAGATCCTTCTACGCATTGCAGTCATTGCAAAAAGAATAGGCATGTTAAAGATGAGTGCTTTAGATTAAATTAGAGACAATGTTCCTAATAAGGGAGTTGTTCAACTAACTATTGGTGTACCAACAAAATTGGAGGATACACATCTTGTCCTGGCAAAAAATATGCCAAGTAAACTTGCTATAAATGAAGATTATGAAGCCATAATTGCTAATGTTGTGCATTAAAAAATGTTGAAGATGTTTCATAGTAAAGGTCCGGCTATGATCTACAATCCAAATGCAGCAAATTTTGTTGTTAAGTTTTCATTCATTAAAATTTATTAGCTCGGATTTATGGTAAAACTTCATGGATAATGGACACAAAAGCCAGAGACTATAAGACCCCTACTAAAACTTTGTTTAAAACACTTGAATAGTTGCCAAAACTAATCCATATATACCTTCCTGATGAAAATATCAGTATTGTTAGACATATAAGTGATGTCCTTTTTATCAAAAGATTTTAAGCTTAAATAGGTCCTTTATACACCAAATTTTCATTTTAGCTTACTGTCAGTTACTAACTTCCTGCAAGCCTCTTCACTAAAGTGTTATTGTTATGGTTTTGGATGTTTTTGAAAACTGATAGTATTATTGTAGTTGATCAGTTGATGGATGGACTATATCTAGTCAATTCAGATACTTTTAGCCAAAATAGTATAGGCATTTTTCTTCATTATATGAATATTTCATTGAATAATTCCATAAATTTCTTTGTAAATACCATATTCTCTTTTAACCAAGTTAACAAAGAGAACTTTCATTCTGTCAATACTTTTCATTATGTTCCTTCTCTACAAGATTGGCATAGAAAATGAGGCTATAGTTTTGTTACCAAAATTAAACATATCTCTAGTTTGTAGCATTTGAATTTTGAATCATTTAAGGGGGGATATTTGTCATTTAGCAAAGTAAAACAGACTATCATTTCCCACTACTAATTATAATACACTTAAACCTTTTGAATTAGTTCATATGGATGTTTGGGGTCCATATCATGTCACCACAATTACTGGAGCAAAATATTTCTTAAGCATTGTTGATGACTATTCTAAAGCTATATAGACTAATCTTATGTCATACAAAACACAAACTTTTACCATGATTTATACCTTTATTCAAATGGTTAAGAATATATTTCAAACCAACATTCTTTCTATGAGAATAGATAATGGCACTAGATTTGTAAAGACGCAATGTACTCTATTTTTTTCAATTAGATGATATTTTCCACCAAACGACATGTCCCTACACACCTCAGCAAAATGGTATTATTGAAAGAAAGCATAGATACTTGCTTGATATTGATCGAGCTCTCAGATTTCAATCTTTCCTTCCTAAGCATTTTTTGTCTTAGTGAAGTCTTTATGCAACATACATTATTAATAGAATTCCTATTCAACATCTAAACTAGAAATCCCTTTATGAAGTGTTATACCATGAAGAACTTAATCTTACTAATCTTAAAATGTTTGGTTACTTATGTTAGGCTATCAATTTAATTCCTCGTAATGATAAGTTTGATTCAAGATCTATCAAATGTGTGTTTCTTAGATATTGTTTTGGTTGTAAAGGTTGTAACGTTACTAAATTTTAAACTTCAAAAATTTTCACATCCAAAGATATTCTTTTCTATGAAAATAATTCCCTATGCACTTGATTCTGATTCACATCCTTCTTCTACTTTAGTGTCAGTTCCATTGCCATGCATTTCTCCTAATACCGATCTTCTTCTACATCTTCTTTTTTCTTCATAAACCTACTGGGTTATAGGATTTTGTCGTTCCTAAATCAACATCCACTATACTTACTTCAGTCTCAAGTATGCATTCCTTTCCTTCTTCTTTTTCTTTTTCTTCCTCATATGTTCCTTTTCTTGATAATGTGGATTTTATTCATGAATCAAGTACATTTTTATAATCATCATAGGACCCTAAATGGGTAAAGGCAATGTAGTAAGAACTTACTGCTTTGGAAAGAAATGACCTTAGATCTCAACTGATTTAGCTGCAATTTGAAGTCATTGACTAACGATGAGAATGCAGATACCTTAGTCTAGATTCCATATAAACTTTTTCCTAGAGATCCCTATTAAGAAAAGCATTTTTAATATCCATTTGAAGAAGTTTTCATCTTTTAGCAATCGTAATGGCAAGTGGAATATGGAGCGAGTTAAACATGTTATAAGTGCAAAGGGTTTTTTACATATATACCACATTCTTAAGTGTAACAATTATGCTTTGTACAGTTCAATAGATTCATCTAAGTGAGTTTATTTTATATATCAATTTACATCCGATAGGAGATGTTCCAATTAGGGAATTGACTAAGTTTCAAATTTTAGTTCTTTTAACAACATGGAATTATTCTTTCATCACTTGCTATTAAAAAGAGTTAGAGATAACCTCATGAGAAGAATGAGACATATGAAAATTTTGAATAGTAGAATAATAATGATAATCACTAAGATAATTAGAAGATTTTCCTGCCCAATCAAGATGTTGATAGTTTAGAACATCACTAGGATCTGTAGTGTCTACAAATGGTTGAGATTTTGGCTTTAAGGCTTGTAATGATCAAAGTTACGGAAGGTGGTATCTTTTAGGAAAGGTATGATAATTGTGGTGTTGGGTTGTCATTTGTAGAGAATTCATTATTTAAGCTCGAAAATATATTAGTTAAAAGTTTAGTGAATAATGAAATAAAGTGGAAGAAGATTGATTGAAATTAGAGAGTTTAAAAAAATTTTCATGTTCCAAAAAATGATATGATAAGACATAAAAATTAAAGATAGGGTCTCAATAGCGAAATCTTTTATGTTTTATCCCATAATGAACAAAATAGCAAAAACTATCACAATGTTTTAATTTGGTATACTCATGGGCTATAACAAGACAAAACAAACATAAAAAAAATATTTTAATATTATTTTATTATAAGATTCTACAACACAATCATTCATAAAGAGAGATTTTATATAGGTACATGGTTGATGATATGAATAAAAGTTAAGGTAGCTTCTTCCTAAAAATATTTTAAATATGAGGTGAAAAGAAGTAAAGCTCAAACAAAATCTAGCATATAGTAATATTTTCATGTAGCACATCCATTTTAAGCGCTAAAGTAGAATGTAGGGTTAATATTCTTATTTTCTAAAAATATTAAGAAGCATAAATTCTCAATACTTTGTTGCAATATTCTTTCAAGGAATTTAATCCTTTTGGAGAATTAAGTCTAAATCATGTTAGCAAAGGCAAAATAAATTTTTAAAAATACCAACCATGTTTGAGAAATTAGATTGAAGTAAGGAAGGAAGTTCATTTCCCATATAATACTTGCCACCTTCAGATTCATCTAATCATCCATAACCCCAACAACTTGAAAAGCCTCTAAGATGTGGAACTGTTATGCTTAATGCAAATAGCATTTTACCCACTTCAGTGCAAATAGTAACTATCTCTTCCTTGTATGGGATCTTTACATTTTAGTGCATTCTAGATGACACTCTCCCCAAAAGATGGTACCACGACCTTTTCAATAACAATAAAAATCCCATAGTTTGTCTAGCACAGTGAATTCCACTTAACTTCTACAGCTCCCATCTTTACAATAGTCTTAAATACCCAGTAGCAGGCCTTTTGCTATCATCATATGCTTGAATAATAATCTCAGAGGCCTCCAATTATGTAATGGTCATCCTAAATTACGATAATGACTTCAAAGGGCATATATTAATTTCATACCTATCACCCACCATCACACAAACTATATACACCCCTTTCACCTCAAGCCTAATGAAAAGCATCACATTATGATCCCTCCCTTCCGGAGGCATGCCCTCACTGAAAAAGGATATTTTCCCTTTGTTTAGGTTAGTCACCAAACTTATCGCTTCCATAGGAGATGCTTCCTTAGAAATAACTAAGCTAGACACTAGCTCCACTATGGTTTTCTTATGCTCTTTCAATGTGATCAATAATTCCCACATAATGACTTAAGTAGGGATTTTCTTTATTTGTCTCAAAATAAGGTTCTCCTCCTCCTTATCCTTTGTCAAAGGTCTCTCCACTTCCTTTTCCAACCTAGGTTCTTTAATGATCTCCTTATCTAAGCAATACTTTCCACTCCTTATGATGTGGCTAACTTGTTTCTCCTTTTTCTCTTTATCATTATCTTCCCAAATGTTGATCATCTTCCTTTTAACCTCCTTCATTTCCTCATTTGAGCTTTCCCAAGAGTTAATGATCCAAGCAATAACTACAAACTTTATAGGGAACATTTCCTCAAAGTGACCATAACAATCTCCTTTAAAATCCCATAATCGATCATGAAAGTCCCTTGGTTTGAAGGTGCAACATTATAGTAAATTAGGGAAGGATTCGTTATAATGTTTGGCCTCCTAGAATTAGGAGGAACAACATCTTGTTGTTGATGAGATCTTGAATCTCATGCCTTAGTCTAAAATAGTCATCAGTGAGGTGTTCGGCCCCCTAACAAAAGGCACAATAGGCATTGGCACCATACCCAGGGTTCAGGGGTCGACAGAACGACAACAGCTTTAATACTCCCTTCTTTTATAATCTCTCAAAGGCCTTAATAGAGAAATTCCTAAATTCAAGAATTATCATAAAGGTCATACTGCATTTACATCTATGGTTTTGTTCCCTTCAGACTGTCCTTAAAGTGGGTAGTTCCTTCTTATTGTACATTGCTTCTTAGACACCACCTTCAATTCCTCAGTTTGTAGCCCTACCTCTCTAAAGTCTTCAAAACTTTGCACTAACATCCCCTTAATTCTAATGCTAATGTTTAGAAGGGCTCCCTAAACAATCATTCTAACTTGCTTCCTCTTCGTAAGTGGTGTTCTTGCCTCATAAGCCATCTTTTTCCATATCCTCAAATAATTATTAAATCTTTTCACAATTTTCTTCCTTAGTGATTTTAAATCTTAAATATTAACCTCTAGCTTTGAATTAAATGTATAATGACTCTCAGAACCTCAGTTAGCTCCTTTTAATCCTTTTTAATTATCCTAGGCTAATTAAAATACCAAGTTTTAATTTATCCTTCCAACGATAGTTTAAACAACTCCAACATAATATTAATCGAAACTCTGAATGCCTTCATGGTAAGGTCAGTTGAAGAAACATGATTCTTTGCATTATGGATCCTAGTAAACTTAAGGCGTTATGGCATCCTAAAGTTAGTGGAAAGCTTTTCCTACTTATAAGCCAATAATTCCTTAATATCACTCCCTTGTTCCATTCTTTTTGCACCTAGCATCTTTTAAATCTTCTCTAACTGCTTGGCAAATCCACCGAACTTGGCATTTTTCTTATCACCCCCTACATTCTTATCTAGTACAACTACTGCACTTCCTGCTTCCTTGGTTGTTTTGCTTTTATGGTACTTTTTCACACCAAACAAGTCATTATCAATAACTATGAGAGGGAAAGTTTTTGTAAGTGTTTTCCCTTTATCAATCCTAGTGGTTGAGGTTTTCCATTTCTTCATAATCTCATTGAAATGCCTGGTTACCTCCTTTATGACTTTTTCCTCCATCATCTAACTGAATTTGGCTTTTATTTTTTCATTAATTATGAAGATATTGGCGATTCCATAAGTAGTTCTAGTGTTTGAATCAAGCCAAGTTTCTTTCTTATTTCTAGCTAGCCTTCTTCCTCTTCTCTTCCATGAGCATTTGGGTGATGGTTACAAAATAAAGGTTCGTAGGATGATACATGAACTAGGAAATGCACACTTAATTCATAAAAGATCCTTCTAACCCTATTTCTCTCACACATGAGGTTTAGTGCCTTTTTCTTATGTCTAGTCATATTTGTCCATCAGCATAGGATAAAAAATAATACATGGTCCCTCGAACCAGGTAAGATAAAAGTCTGAAAAGAATATTTTATAAAGACACTAGAAAAGCATAAAAAGGAACTAAAATTTACAGAGAAATCTTTTTACATTGATAAGAAGACTATACAAATGGAAAAAGAATCCCTTTTACAATGGAGAAGAAGGAATGTACATAAGTAAGAACAAAGTATTTACATGAAGAAAGAAAGATATTTACATAGCGGAGAGTAAGGAATACATGAGTGATTACATAAAAGGAGGTGATATTTACATCAATAGGGAATGAGAATATGTTACATATTTATACGGAGGAATATTTAAACTTGTTCTTTAGGAACTTTAACCCTCCCTAGGAAAGAATGCACATAAGGGGGCTGACCTATTCCAAGGTGCTATTAGCTCCTACATGCAATCAATACTTAGAGAGCTTATTACAATGGATGGTTCCTATAAGCTTATAGAACGGTTGTCGTATATCTTTAATTTGACATACCTGAAGGTACTTAGCTTTTAAGTGATGAACTCTTTGCACCATCTCTCAAGATTAAATGGAGCTTAAGTCTCAAGTTTAAAGAATCCATCAATTTGTCTAAAGGGCAAACTAGTGATTGTGGTAAAGTGTGAAAACTAAAAGAATGCAATGGACAATTAATAATAAGGATAATATTGTAAAAATGGACTAAAGCTACAACATGAAGTCAATTCCACTAGTCCCTAATAGAGTCACCACTATAAGTGTCTTGATTTCCTGGCTACGCTTGAACAAGTGAAATCTTCCTTACGACTTCTAATATTTTATCGATTATCAGAGGTTCGAAAGGATAAGGGTCATACATTCGTATAACCCTATTTCATAGCACACATTGAGGATAATCAATGGATCTTTAAAAAGGCTTCATGATGCTTTATAGAAGGCCAAATGATCAATAGAGGACCAAGACGGGCTAATACTTTTTTATCACCCCTCAATTTGAATGTAGTCGCCACTCAGCTTTGGTCAAGATAAAATTTTAGGCGATGATGAATTTTGAGCATAATAGATCAGTTAGAAGACCTAATCTATCTTCACTCCATCAAAGATCGAGTTTAGAAACTGGGTATAGTGTGGGAAATAAGTTAGGCACCCCTAAACTACCTAGATTTAGGGATCTAGCCTTCACGTTACATTTGGTTCATGATTATAATTTTAACCATATTATTAATTTGTCCATATGAAGATGCCATAAACACATTTATTTAAAATACTTCACATCATTCATATCATCAATGAATTACAAACATTCACCATAGGGAAAAGGTACATATAAGCATAATTAGGGGGGTTAAACATGCAATGATATAAGTGCCCATGTAACATGCATAAAAAGATATGATAACCTACAAAAGGAGGCACACATTAGTCCCAAACCATAGGTAAAACATGATCAAGAACAACCCCTAAAGTCTCATGAAACAAGCAACCTAAGTTAAGGAATACCATTATATCTTAAAAGATAAGAGATTTACCTTACTATGTTCATGTTATTCCATGCATATAATCATATTAAGGAGCCTAGGTTGCCATTTATGTTTATCATTTAACACATCGAACACAAGAAAACTTGCCACATCAAATTTGAAGGATGAACATAAAAATAACATAAACAATATTAACAAAGGATGCATGAAACTAGTAAATTGTATATGAAGGTTAATAGGATTTCAACAAGAATTTTAATTACAAACATAGGAATCACGGGACCATTGAATCCTCCTCCAAATGTGAACCAAAGAGCTTATAGTGCTAGGGCATCATCTAGTTCATTCCTAGCCATAGGAAGGGCTAGTATGCTAAAAGAAAAGTGAAAAAGGTAACCAAAGAAGGCCCAATGGTCCACTCCCTAGGTCATCAATTAAAACAAAAGAAAAAGAAGAAGAAAAAAGGATCTTAGGTCAGTAAGTCCTCCCCTATTTGATCATATAACCACTAAGATGAGGTGGAGAAAAAGTTGTTTAAGTTTGTTATCCAGTCACCTGTTTCTCATGGTGGTGAAAATAAAGGCACATAAACATGTAAAATCAACGTAAATGAGCATTAAAATGGAGGGAATCAAATGATCCTAAAGGGTGGCACCTTCTCTCCTTGTCATTTTCCTAAAGATGTAATATAAAACACACAAGAAAATTAATGGACCTAGCATGGAATAAAGAGATTGAGCATATCAAAACACGTAATTAGCTTGATCATTGCTCTTCAAAATGAGGAATATGGAGTTATGGGCATGATAGTCTACTTCATTCCTATTATAGAAACTTACAAGAAACTCCAAAGAACCATAAAATGCAAAGAAGAAAGCAAGAAAAAAGATGGAAGAAAATTATTGTGAGCAATAGATGAAGGCTGTATTTCAAGGATCAAGTTTGGATAGACCACTGGGATTGCAAGTTTTAGGAAAATTAAAAAAAAAAAAGAAAAAGAAAAAGGAGAAGAAGAAAAGGGACGGGAAGTTCAGTCCTTGAATACCTTTTTTTGTTTTTCTTGGCCTCAAAGGCACTATAATGACAGAAGAATCCTTTAAATGCTAAGTAAATAAAAAAAAATCAATGGCAAAAGCTTAGTTTTCCACCTTGAATGCTTTATATTTTGTGATAAGGTTGGTAAAAAGGCGTTTTTAGGGTTTGAGATGAAAATTTAGTAGAGTTTTGTTCGGATTTTTCAAGCCTCCCCCCTCTCTCTCTCAATAGGAGAGGTATTTATAGAGGTTGGGAATGTGCATCTATTTGGTGCATAATTTACAAATTTCAAAAAATAATTCCTTTCAAATATTAATGGTCTTATGTTGATTTTGCATGTGGAAAGAATAAAAGAAGTAAATTTATATTTTATAGGATTAAAAAGGTGAAAAAGTGGCCAAAGAGTAAGAAAAGGCCACCTAAGTTTCAATTTTAAGTGCTACTCATTATTTTAGGCATATCTCTCCCTAATAACTCCAAATGAGGTGATTCAAAAGGCATTGAAAAGCTAACACATAGTGTTACAATTTTTATATTTTGTGCTTGAGCTAATTCAACCATCTTTAGGGTAAAAAATGGGTCACAACTAAGCACAACCATGTTGCAAGGCCATGTGCCCAAAAAGCAAGTCGACCAAGCTCTATTCAAAACGCACGACCTTAAAGCATGACTATGCACCCCCACCATATGATTGGGAACCTCCAAGACATGACCCCACACCCTCTACAATAAAAGAAATCGTGAAAACACATAGCCATGCACCCTATAAGCACAACTATGTGCCCCTAAAAGGCCAAAAATGCAAATTTTGAAGCCCCTTCAAACTCTTCCTTTTTCAATTCTCGAAACTTCCTACTTAGTAAATATCTTAAGAACATTATAAAAGGAGGCAAAATTCCATAAATTAGGGCATCAAGAAGGCATCAATAATCAAGAAAAAAACTCTATGTAACGTCTTTAGAAATGCCTTATTCAATAAAACCAAAAAATAAGTTGGCAATTAAATTTTCTCTCTAGAGGTAGATAAGTGAATCTTTGGGTTTATTTTGCCGTAATAGGATTCAATGTTAAGCATTTTAAATGTTCGGAAATTCTTGCTCAATATTTGCAAGTATTTGTTTTCTCATGGTGGTTGCTTGTCATTTGTTGTTTTTGTAGGATTTTTAATGCTATTGTTGTTGTGTTATAGATATTGGGTTGGATTATTTATTGTACTTGATTTGAGCTTAATATAATTAAACTTGAAATCTTTTTATACCTTATTTTATTATGTAATAAAAGTTTAATCTTATTAAAAGAAAAAGCAAATTTGCAGTTTGAGATTTAGTTTGAATCAATTTGAATAAGTAATCTTAATCAAATTCGAATTTAAAATAATTTAAAATATTTTATATCGAATTCAACTCGATTCTAACTCAATATGTAGATAAATTCAAATAGATTTTATTATAATCTCACTCAAATCTGATTTAAATTATTAAAAGTATTTAAAATTTATTTAATAAATTAAAATAATATTTTTTTTATTTAAAAATTAAAATTATAAGTGATCTATCCAATTTAAAATATGAAAATGATTGAAATTTTTTCTTTTATCTTAGCCCAATGGCTCAACCTGATTCACTCAAGCGGCTCATTTCTAATTTATCTAAACATATATAGAGTAAAATTAATTTCACCCAAATTCATCCAAGCCGATATATATTTGCCATGTCAAATCTTGACTCTTAGATAATAGTTAATGAGCTTTTCACGTAGATTATACTAACCATTTTAAGATGTTATTAGCTGTTGAAATTAAGAAAGCCATCAAAGATTGTTTTTTTTATTAAAAAAGAAAGAAAGAAATAGATTGTAGTTAAAGAGTATAAAGCCACTAGCCACCCACTTATTTGTAGGTCATAATAGACCTAGCAAGAACATGATTGTAAGAGGTGATAGCCTATGCCTAACTAGGCTATAAGTTTAACCTTATATATATATATAAGGTTAAACGATGATAATATCATCCGCTGTCATTCCTTTAACTAAAAAACAAAACAAAACCATAAAAAAAAAAAATACCGCAGTCCTTATATACGTCTACAGTATTGATTGCCTCCGATATCATCACTAGTGAAATTGGGAAACTGATGTCACAGATGAATTGATTTTCCCTTTTGAAATTCCCTATTGCGTAGATGCAAATCAATGGTATGTAATATGTTCAAAACTAGGTTGGGTACTGAACTCATCTGTTAATTTAGTTTTCAATTTAATTAGTTTAGTTCATCAGATTTTATAAGGTGTTATTTAAAAAAATAAAAATTATATAAAATATTTTTTAAATATAAAATTAGTATAATATAATGAAATAATAAAATTTTAATATTTAAATAGTATTTGGTATAGCTAATACATGTGTTGGTTAGAGTTTGTCATTAAACAATTAAGGAATTAGTGTTTAGTAAATCATACAAAATAACGGCTGATAGCGGATACAACTTCAATCAACTGTTGTTATCAGTTGCAGTTTTTATCAGCTCTTATTTATAAAATTTTTTATATCTCTGCTATTTTAACTAAAAAAAAGTCAAAATTATTATTCATCTATTTTTTTTCTTCAAGTTCTATTATTTAATAAACACTAAGAATTATAATATTCTAATTATTTATGTAAAAAATAATTTATTTTAAATTCTTATATATAAGTTTTATAAAAAAAATTATATGTAGGATATTCTAATTACTAAAAATATAATTCTAATATTTTAAATTATTAAGATTGATTAATATTAATAAGAAATAATTATTAAGATTTCATAAATATAAATTAATAATTATAATATTTTAAAATTTGAAATTATATTTTACGAGCATATATGAAAATATATGATTTTATTATATTTTAATTTTAATTTATTTAATTTAATATATAAAATATTAATCATAGTCTTTATTAGTTATTTTATGAATTAACGATAATAACTATACATAATTTACCAAATACTTAATATCCAACCGCTATTAGCAATCACTATCAACTATTCCAAATAAACTCTTAAATTTTAAGTAAAAATATAATTTAAAAATTAAATTTTTATTAAATGACATAATTTTAAGTTGAATCGATTTGATTTTATTTTACTGATCTTGACTTTTTTATTTTAATAATTTTAATTGATCAATTTCTAACTCGTAATTGAATTAATTCACTAATCAATTTTTAATTTTATCAATTCGATAATCAATTTGATTATAAGAACATTATATTATGAACTAATTTTATGATCTAGATCTACTTAATAATTTAGAATTTGTATTTAATTTTAAAAATTTTATAAAAAAAATACAGACTTATAAACTGATTTAAAAATGATAATATGATTGCTAATATTCACTTAGCAACATAGCAAAATCGTTTAAATTATCTAATGCATCTACGCACCTAAAAAGTGAAATCTGACATTCATCTATTATTTTTAGTAAGTACATAACTTAAATATTTGAATATTTAGAATACATCGAAACACTGAATATTTTATTGAAAGATATAGATGTTATAAAAACATCTCCTATGTTAAAAAAATTAAATCTACCCACAAAAGAAATAAATTAAAGTAATAAAAAATAAAGATGATAAACAGATAAATTGGGTGAGTTTGGATCTTTTTTTTTTTAAGAGATTCAAGTTGAATTTTTTTAGATCATAATCCAATTGAGATATATAAAAGATTTTTGAACTAATTTTAAATCAGATTAGATCACTAAGAAATTAAAATTT
>CATIWR010189569.1:0-16203 GCA_949677035.1 Omphalea diandra
ATTATTTTTTATCATTATATAATACAATTATATATTCAAATGTGTTATTTAATAAAGGGTAAAATTAGAAATATATTACATATTATTTTTCTTTCCTTCCATAATTAGCTATCCAATCAAGGGAAAATAAAAATTATTTTCATTTCCCTCCTTTTTATCCAATCATGAGGGAGGAAAATAAAGAGAGAAAATAAAATTTATTTTCCTTCCTTATTTTCTTTTCTCCCTATAGAAAATTGCCAATCACAGGGTAAAGATAATACGCAATTGATTACCTCTAGCAAGTCCAGAGCTTCAGATTCCTTAAAACTAAACAAACCAGATACCAACTTAGATGAGTAGACTATCAATTTGCCTCTGTCATCACGCACGATCGTGCCAAACCCAATACATCTATTATTGCTAAAAATTGTTGTGTCGACGGTAAACTTAAACACACTCACCGGAGGCTTATATCTTGACTGCCCCTAGATGAACTAAGAGATACACCCTCAACTTTATAGGACTTTGTACCAAGCTAGTCACAAAAAAAAAAAAAAAAAAAAAAAGAATGGAGTGAACTGTTCGACCAGGTGACTGAAACTGATATGTCATATTTGGCTTTCCTTTGCTTCTAGATATTCCACAGCACCATACTAATTTTACTCACATCAACCAAGGCCCAAAATTGAATTATATTGAAATAAAAATTTTCTTAGAATTTACAATTATATCGTATTTGGCCCATACGTGATCAACAGTAAGAAAATGGTTTATATTGCACTAATATCCTTTTTTTAGAAAATCTGATATCTTTATTTTTGATGTATTTTATTTCATTAATCTTTATCAAAGAAAGATATAAATATTTGTTAAAAAATTAAATGTATCATAATAATCAAACTAATATGTAATTTATTTATTTAAAATATTTTTAAATATGAAGTATTAATTATTTAAATATGTGATTAACGATACAAATAAGAAAATCAAACTATATAAGTAAAATTTAAATTTTTTTAAGTTTTGAACTATAGTTAGCTAGTCTACATCATAATGTGTGATTTCTTTTTAAACAAAAGTATTTTCTATTTTGATAAATAACAATTTATGGGTTATATTTGTTTGAATGCTATATTATTAAAATATTTTGCTTTTATAAAATTATGAAAAAGTAAAATTTCACCTATCAAAATTGAAAAATACTTTTTTTTATATAAAAAGCATTTCAAGAATTGAATTTTTTCAAGAATATAATATTTTTATGATAACTAAATACTATAATTTAATATTTTTCTTAATCATTTTTCCATAAAAATTTAACAATCAAATGCTAGAGTGTTTGAGTTTCACTAATGAGTGATCAACAAATAATTACTACTAAGTTGATAACATAACGAGTTCTGAAATAAAGTTTTGAATGTCACATATATGTTATGAAGAGAGCATCAAAAAATTGTTGGCTTCATAATTAACTTGAGATTACAAGAACTAAATAGGTGAGTTATGAATATGGATGGAGCGAAAATAAGTAGAGTGATAAATAAATTTTTTTATTAATTTATGATTTATTTAATTAATAGGTATTATTAATTTCAGCTCAGAATTATTTTTGAATCATTGCTTGTCATTTTATGTACAATACAGTTACATGTCATTATTAAATATTAGTTGCAAACCCACGTATTATGCATGGTGAGTATATAAATTTTTTAAAATTTATAGTTATGTACAAAGATAGTTATAACAAAAAATTGTCTATTAATAGTTATAACAAAAAATTGTCTATTAATTCATACTTTCAATTCTATATAATAGAATTTCAAAAGAAAGTTTATTTAATTTGAATGGCATAATTTTTAATAATCAATCAAATAAATAATATTAAGCATTTCTTAATTTAAACAAAATTAATATATAATTATAAATTATATATATACATATATAAGATAATTGTATCAAAAAATTATCTATTGATTCATATCTTCAATCTTGTATAGCATAATTTTAAGAGAAAATATATTAAACTTAAATAAAGTAATTTTTGAAAATATATTATCATATTGTTAGCTCTTATATACTCAAAATTTTGAACAATAAATGAGATTAGTTTAAATCTTAGTTTCTTATTTTAATAAATTTTTACTTTTTAAAATTTTCTAATTTCTTATTTAGAAATTATTTAGAATTTTTATTTTTTTAGATTTTTCTAACTTCCAATTCAAAATTTTTTTAATATGATATTAACTTCATATTTAGATTTTATTATTTAGGTTTTTTTAATTCCTATTTAGAAAGTCTTTTTTATATGATAATTAATTTTTTTAATTTTCTATTTAGAATTTTAATATGATTGTTATCTATTATATAACATAATGCGTCATGTTATACACAATTATTGATAAATGACAAACTATTATATAAAAATAATTTTGAGACTATAATTAATAATACATACTAGTCGTGAAATCGCGTATTATGCTTATAATAAAAAAGTTTAAATAAATTCAATAATTCTTGATAATTAATCAAATAAATAATATTAAATATTTTAGAATAAAAATAAAATTAATAGATAATTACACATTATATATACATATGTGAGGTAATTGTGATATTATATATTAATTCACAATTTTAATCTTATATGACACAATTTTAAGAGAAAAATTATTAAACTTAAACTAATTAATTTTTAATAATTTATTATATTGTTGCCTTTATATATATAAATTTTGAACAATCAATGAAATTAATTTAAATTTTTATTTCCTATTTATAATTTTTACTTTTTAAATTTTTCTAATTTTTGTTTAGCAGTAGTTCACAATTTTTACCTTTTAAGATTTTGTAATTTCTATTCAGAATATCTGGGCTTATTATTTAAAAATTTTATTTTTTAAGATTTTATAATTTTCTGTTTAGAATATCTTGACTTATTGTTTACAAATTTTATTTTTTAAGCTTTTCTAATTTTTGTTTAAACGTAATTTAAAATTTTTACTTTTTAGATTTTTTCAATTTGAAATATTAATTTTTTATTATGGCAGTTGAGTCTTCTAATTTTCTATTTAGAAATATTTTTGGATAAAATAATTTTCTATAATATAATTCTATTATGTATAATTATTTGACAAATAATGTTTAAAAATAATTTTGAGATTGAAATTAATAATATATATTAATTGATTGAAAATTGTCATATCAAAAAAAAATTTAATTGAAAATTAGAAAACTCAACTTCCATATAAAAAATAACTTTTGAAATAGGAAATGAAAATTTTTTTAAGAATAACAATTCTAAACAACTTCTAAACAAAAAATGAGAAAAACTTAAAAAGTAAAAAATGCTAAACATGAAATCTTCTATTAGTCATTTAAAATTATGACTGGAAGAGCGGTAGTGCAATAGACTTTCACAAATTACTTCATTTCAATTTAATAAATTTTTTCATAAAATTGTGTCATATAAAATTGAAATTATGAATTAATAAATAATCTTTTGTTATAATTATTTCAAAATATGTATACATATAATTTATAATTATCTATTAGTTTTATTTTTAATTATGAAATACTTAATATTATTTATTTGATCGACTATAAGAAATTATTTTTTAAAATTTAATAAATATTTTTAAAATTACACTAGATAAGATTAAATGTATTAATTAATAAATAATTTTTTATTACAATTAACTGCATACATAATTATAAGTTTTAAAATTTTATTTTATTATTTTATTTACTTTATATATATTTTTATAAAATTTATATGTTGTATATATATCACTTTGCGCTTAATAAAATCACTATAATTTTATTAAATGGTGTGTGGTGGCTCTGTGGTGTGTGTGCACATTGCATTGTATTATATTTATTAAAAAAACTATTGTTTTCCTAAAATCACTGCCGATCTAAACAACAAGGTGGATTCCAATTGTTATAGAAATATTTTCATGGAGTCTCTTTTTGGTTCTTTCTCTAATCTGTCTATATTTACCTAACCTTTCTTTGCTTTTTGTAGTCATGGACCAATTACACAATAATGAATTGGATTGGAAGTGATTTTTAGAAACATTATTATATGGAAGCACAGATGAAAAAGAAAGCTTGAAATGAATAAAGCCAAAGTTCATCACATGCCCAACATATTATAAGAGTTTTTGGGGTCCTTCTCCTGCAAGAAGTTGTTGGATTTTAAGAGATTTGGAAAGGTTTTGATTACAATTCTTAAACATCCAAGAAAATAATAATTATTTCATTTAACTAATAATTCAGTTGTCTTTTTTTTTTTCTTTTTTTTACTTGGAGGAGGGAATTTTAAATTTTAAATTATGTACAAAGAAAAATATTATTTAATTGTTACACTATGTTTGTACTTGTTTTAATTTCAATTTTATTATATATAAAATATATGATTTAAATTTTAATAATTTTTCTTTAAAAGTATATGACTATCAAAAACAAATATTCATTAATAAATTTATATCAGTTCTACTTTATTATTAAATCTCTATATAAGCAGGAAACTCTTTCTGTGTACTCTTAAATGTGATCAAATTAACCTTGAAACTTCCTATTGAAAATTTCTAGCATATTACTATGAAAACTCTGACTATCTGCAAGGAATGAATTTAAAAGAAAAAAATAGGAAAAATAGAGTGAAAATACTAATATTTATTTTATTTTATTTTATTTTTTGGTTAAAAGTCGTGGAGGTCAATGCTTATTGATCTTTTTATATATTTTTTGAAATATTATCTTATAAATTTATTTGTATAGCATTTTAAGGACATGGAATCTATTCAACTTATTATATAAGTACTTCAAAGCAAAGAAAAAGAAGATTATGACAATCTTTTTGGATGCTTTTTGGGCATGCCTTCTATTTTTAATTTTATTGGACCGTTTCTTGTGTCCTTTATGTTGCCCTTTAATTTCTTTTGCATCTCCTCATCTACTCTTCTTTATCAGTGTGTGTATACCATTAAACTATGTCTGCATGTATGATACATAACAATATTTAAAGTTTAGTGCAACTTTCACTAAAATTTAGACATTCAATCTATTAAATTAGTAGAACATAACTCTCCCACAGTCATAATAATGTTTGATTGTTGGAAAATAAAATATATGGAAGAGCAAACTTTGGAAAATGTAACAAAAGTTGGAGTTAAGGTCAAATAGGAAGGATAAAAATTCTGAAGCACTTGATTAAAGTTGGTTCTAGTTTCTAAAGTTTTCGCGAAGCATGTGACAAGCAACATCAATTAGTCTTTACTCTTTTATCATGCATTTTTTTATTTTACATTTTTTTTCTCTTTTTTCTTTGTAGTGGAAAATAGGAAAAATAATTAATTAATTAATGATAAAGTATTCACTAATCCAAGCATTATGGAGACCATAATATCATATTTTTTGATAATGAAATATTTCAGTCTCATTAAAGTATTTACTTATTATCCGAATATGAACATATCAAAATTATGTATACAATTTTAGACTTCTTAATTCATGTGTGAATAATAATCCATTGTAGCATAATAATAATTATTTTTGTTGAATATATTCTCTAAATAATATTTTTAGGGTAAATGAAATAATAATAATAATAATAATTTTGGGGTAAATGATATTTGAACTTCTTTTTGACATAGGACGTATTTTCACAACCCTAATTGTTAGCTAGGGGACACAATGCTTGCAATGAGAACTAGACTAGACTAACCTTTTAATTCCTTAAATCAAGTAGCTTTCTTATTCATAACTGCTCCCACATTTAAAGCATATACTTTATGACCTCTCTCTATCCAAATTCGCTCTCTCTCTCTCTTAATATATGTTGTTGTTTAGGATTTTTGCATAAAAATTAAGATTATATTTAATAGGTATTATTATATAAGTACCAAATTATATTACTTTCAATTAATTATCATTGAAAAGAAAAAAATTAATTATTATGGAGTAGGAAAATGGTAGAGTTGGAAAAAATTAATTAATATTTATAGATAATTATAAACTTTTTATACTGAGAAACAAAAGCTCTTCTTTTAAACAATATATATTAAGAAACAAAGTAAGTAACATTTTCAACTAGATTAAGTTAACCAATTCTATCCATATATCAAGAAATTTTAATATAAATTGAATTTTATTATATAAGATATAAATCACTTAATTAAAAAGTTATTTATATAATTTTTTATTTTATAGTAATAATTTATAATTTTATAAAATTATATTTAAAATATATTGCATAAATTTGATCTTATAAGATAGTTCATTATCTTGTAAAGTAGACTGAGTCTACTTAAAAAAAAAATTCAATATATAAAGTTTTTAATAAAATAAATTTTACTTTGTCATCTTTGATTTATTAATAAAATTATGCTTCTATGAATATACATATGAAGTGTAACAAAAAAAAAAAATTATACAAAACATCAATATATGAAATTTTTTTCCTGTTTAAAGCACTTGGTTAACTTAACAAATGGGTAATTAGTTAAGGTTTTGTCTCTTTGACAAGTTTTTAGACTATCTTGTCTTTTGACAAAATTTTCATATTAATTTTTGTTTGCTTATTGTCTCTTCGTGGTTTCTTGTCATGACTAACTCTAGTTCTACTCTTATGGTGGATGAACATTGTGCTTGAATATCATTAAAAGAGAAAGAGGAAGAGGAATTGATATTGATGATCTTAATGGTACAATTGTAGGACCAAAATTAAATTGGTGCCTAATTGATCATTTTTTTTTTCTAATAGACTAATGAACTTTATCGTTATGGAAAATACCCTTGCCTCAATTTAGAGACTAGTGAAGGGTGTATGCATTAAGGATTTAAGCCTGAACTTATTTTTATTTCATGAGTTGGATTTGGATCGCATTATTAAAAGTGATCCATGGATTTTTTTATTATTATTAAAATTTGCTTATTTTTGATATGTTAGGATGTGAGATTCAACATACCAAAGTGCCTCCACCCCTCCCCCCTTTTCTTTCTTTGTCTCTCTCTCATATTGGTTTTTGAGTTCAAATATATTATCTCCCATATGGCTTTATGTTGGAAAAGGTGGGAAGAGAAATAGGCAATTTTGTTGGTTGTTACAAAGAATAGGGCCCTAACAATTTTGAGGTATTTAGCATACGTGCATCTGTATAAGAGTCTTTTTTGGATGTTAGCTAACCTTTGAAAGGAAAATAAAGATTAAACATGCAGGTAAAGAATGACTATGGATGAATTCCTAACAATTTTGGGGTATTTAGCATACGAACATGTGCACAAGAGTCTCTTTTGGATGTCAGCTAACCTTTGAAAAGGAAAATGAAGATTAAACGTACGGGTAGAGAATGACTATGGATGAATTTCAAATATGAGAGGTTGCCCACATTTTGCTTTTATTATGGTCATCATAAGAACTCTGATAAGTTTTGTAAAAAACCTTTTTCATTATAATGATAAAAGTGTGAAAAAGTTGTATGGCACTTGGCTTAGGGCACTAAATTAGCTTTCAATAAATCAAATCAAGGTAAGGTGGATCCAATGAGCCATATCAGAGATGAATGAAGTTAGCAATTATAATATAGTTGCCAATATGATAGTTGATAAGGAAAGGATAAAGTTTGCAATGCAAGATAGAGGATATAACGTCACTAAACATTTTTCACTTAATGCACTATCAAAGTTGAATAGCAATTGTTAAACCTTAATCGTGATCAGGATAAGTATATAGTGATCATGATCTTCAAATGCTCGTAATGATTAGTGACATATAATGTTACATCATACATTCTTTAACTATCCATTGGATCATTTTTGGAACGGATTTCACCTATTCAAAGTTCATGATCATGACATATAAATACTAGTCACAAATCCAATTTTGCATCTTTGATCATGGTCGTGATGTTGCCCGCAATCTAGTCTGTGACTTAAAAGAGTTGCTAAGTTTTTGCTTCTTGGTTGTGATTAATAGTTTTTAATTATGATTGGCATATTCTAATCACGATATACATGTCTTAGGTGTGACTTTTAGGTCTATTTTATAACTTTGAAGATTTTTTAAGTTTTTTAGTTTCACTTTGTTCTAGCTTTATTATTTGTAAAAAGTAAACTTAATGAAAATATTAAAATTATTCAATTTGATTATTAAGATCAAACTAGAGAGTAATTAAGTTAAAAACCTTGCCTAGGTCAACAAATAATATCTTTCTAAGAATTGCTTCTATCCATCTCCCCTTTATGTATTCACTAGAATTCATGGAAGCCATGAAGGAGTGTGTTAAAACTATCATTGTTTTAGGTTTCTCTTCCTGTGCTTTTTTAGGTTCGACCAATTTGATATTATTACTTAACGACTTGTGCCTACCATTGTCTTATGGGGATTTCAATTAATAATTTCTTAGATTTAGCTTTAACTTATTTTTCTACATTTAATTTTCAATTTATTGGTAGGAGTTATAATTCTTCAGCTAATCTAGTTGCTTTTTAAGCTCTATGGAGTCTTCATTTTTCTTTGATTATTGCCCATAAAGTCTTTTTATTTTAAAAAAAATATTATATTACTAATACAATTACTTGACAAAATGATAAATATTTATATAAAACTAAGTCTAATTGTCACGACCTGAAATTTAGGTCATGCTGAAGATAAGGAAGAAAAGGCTTAAGGCCTCTAGAACCCATAACCCATTCCTTAGTTTTTTGTACCTTAGATCCTAAAATTATACTTATTGACCTATAAATAATTCAAACTTTTAGTGCCCCACCTTAGATTCTTAGAATAAATAAATATAAGGTAGGGATTTAAGCTAAGCTTAATCCAAATATTTCATAAAAACACTTTCTTACATTACATTGTAGCTATTTTATTCATTTTTTTTTTTATCATGTCATGACTGAGACATCTAGACTCACCTACTGATTCCTTTTATTCTTTACTTTTCTTAACTTTTTATTATATACATATTATTAAGCATAAAACTCTTCCATTTGGAAACTCATAGAATAAAGGGTCCATATAAGGTCATTCTAGTGATAACATTCTTTTCATTATCATAAGAATTCAACATATATCTTACATAGGCCATGAATCTTAGTATGCCTTAACATCATTTCCATTCATCATGCATTATAATTATTTTATATTATATACATATCACATTATTCATAACTTAGACTTTATGGAGATTATGAGATTACTAAGAATACAAGATATAACTTAACATTTCCTTAATACTTTGCAAAGATCACTAAAAATACATTTTATAACTTAACATTTGCTTAATACATTTATAACTCTTTCAATTATATATATAGATCGTTATTGTAGGCAGCTATTAAGAAACATGGTAATGCCTTGTGATATATAAAACATAAATTCAAATCTTTCATCTATAGTCTTTAACCTTTAACACTTAATTATAACATCAATATTATGTTTAAACTACAAAAACAATTTGTGTGTATGGGCATGAGCTTTTTTGGAAAACTCAGTGATCAATTTTATCCATATGCTTGCTCACATGCCTTAATATGAATGCATTTCTATTTACATGGCATAACATTTTGCATACAATATTTGCTTGACACATCATTACACAAACGTGCAGTTAAGTCTATGGGAAACCCCACTTGGTTTACTTATCTTTCTCACATAAAAGAGTTGTTTCACTAGCCATGCACTCGTAAAAGAGTTGCCTCGCCAACCATGTCTTTCTCTTACATGGGAGAGTTTCCTCACCATCTGCATTATTCATGGATGTTATTCATTTATTTGATATAGGTTTCGATCCTTTCATATTTGGCTGTAACTCTTTGGGTCACATTTCTTCCTTGAGCTACTATCACTTTACATGACATTTATACACAACATTTGCATCATGGAATTTCATTTCATCTCATAAGAATGCATATGACTTTTATATTAACATATCTTGGCCTACTATAGCTAGTGCAATTTAAACACACGTTGCATGTACATAATGGATAATGAATGCAATTAAAATTTCTCACCTTTCATTGCTAGCCATAACTCTTCTTTGCTTTGGCTTCACTTTTTCTCTACCTCTTGGCCTTAGCCTTATTTGCTCTTAGCTTATCCTTGCTTGTTTTTAATCATCCCACCTATACATTTGCCTAAACATAGACATATGTGACATTATTATTATAACATTTAAAATATGGAGATTTACTCTAACTTATCCATAGAATCATGACATAAACATAACATATAACATAATAGGATAAAAGCCCTTATAATGATACCTAAGCATTAATCAAACATGCAAACATAACTCTCATTATCTCTAACTTATAACTTAACTATCATATTTCATACTTAGTTCATTGTCACTATTTTTCTTTTATCTCATTCATAGTATCAATATTAACATCACCATTTAATCATTTAATAATTATAATCCTTTACTCATTTCATAATTATTAATTTATACTCTATTCATTTCATAATTATTAATTTATACTCTAAGTTCATCAACATACTCATTCCTTATCATAACCTATCCATACTTAACTCCACCCTAACTAGGATGTAAGACATTCTTACAACTCTAAACCTTAAGTTTCTAATGTTATATAACATTTAAAAAATTAAATAGTAGCAAGGAACTCAAACTACATTAATCATCCTTGCAACTAAAACTCATTTATATAAGGAATAACTATAAGCTTATTAAGACATCAATATCTTACTCAATATGACATCAATATTTAACTTAATACAACTAAGGTGTTAAACATTATTCAAGCCTCAATTCTCATCATAAAAAAGAAGTTTATGATGCCAATTAATGCTTAAGAAGTCAATAATAATCAATAATTCATATAATAAATCCATATATATATATATATATATCAACACCTTTTAAAAGCTCTAATTGTATACATCAATATTGCCTTTAGTTCAACTAAGGTATAAAACCCTAATTAAGCTTATTTTCCTTCTCAAATATAAATATTATAACATTAATGATCATTTAATAAACCATTTAATATCAAGAACTAAGAGAAATAGCCCACAAGCTTCAAGTACATCTAAATCTCCTTTTAAAGACAACATCATCTTTCATGTCATACTATCACCAAACTTCATTTGTCACATCACAATTAAGCTCAAAAATGTTTAAACACACTTATTCAAAGATAGAAACAATATATAAGAGACATGTCAGATTATAACTTACTTGAAATAAATAGAAGAAAGTCACCAACTTACTTAAAAGATGAAAGAAGATGGATGAACAAACTTGATCCTCCTAACTTGATTTGATAACCATAAATGAAGGAAGAGTTTTGAAAGGATTTTGTTGTGTTTTGGATTGCTAAAAATTGAATAAATCTGATGTTTAATCATGAATATAAAGGAATGAGGCGGTCAAGCAGTTTGGAGGGCATATAAAACATGCTAGCTTATTTAACCAAATTAAGCACTTTTAGCTACCAAATTGAGGTTCAATTATTAAAAGTTTTTTTTACATTACATGTATTTTTTATTTATATTTTATGCATTATTTACTTCAACATTTTCTCTTAGTGGTTAATAATTCATGCCTAACAAAAATAGGTAGCAAAAAATGCCCCTAAAGTATACCAAAATGCATCTTTTAAAGCATATAACTTTGTGGAAGCTTTGCTTCCAAATCTTTCTTCCTTCTTTTAAGCCATTTTAAAAACCAACTCTAAATATCTAAAATTCATCTAGAACATATCATTATCATGTCATTTAAGTGTACATTAGGTAAACTTACATACCATAGTATCCATCAAAAGATCATGCACTAAACTTTGCTTATACCTTAGCTTTCATCATCCTTCCTCATTTCTTTTGACATATCCTTTAACATAATTTTCTTCCACATATAATATTGACATACTATTCATTATTAAACATCTAATATCATCACTCATTCATGTTCATTAATAATTATTTCTTTCATATGCATACTTACATATCATAACTTACACTTACTTTCTCTTTATGACTTAACATCTTTCACCTTCATATCTTTTAGTTATCCTTTCTAAATCATAGCATATCTTAATTAAACATCATTATGTCATTAAAATCATTATCATTTAATCAAATTTAGCCTCCCTATGTTCATCACTGAGGGAAAGGAGTTCTCAATTTTGAGAGACCCTTAAGAACTAAGTTTTGAGCCTTATAAATTGCCCTACTTTACTTAATTCATCCTCGAATTCATATACCATTCATGCCCAACTCTCTTTTCAACTTATGCTTATTAATTTTGGATCATAAATAAATAATCCAAGTTAATTTATGTTTATTCCTAAGGAACTCTAGAATGGGAGGGAATTTAATTTTCTTAAAATGCTCATATAACTTATAAAATCATTTAAAACTTTTTTGAATTTTAAATCTTGAAATACTTGTTATGATTATGAAAGGGTTACTTCATAACCATAACTAAGAGATTTCATTACTCGTTTTTAGTTGAAATCAATCTCATACCCTTCAAATTATCCCTTATTTTCTCTAGTAGCCTAAAAGGATGAACATAGTTGAATAACATCAAATCATACTTTTAAATATATTTTCCTAGGCTTATATGTCTTTACTTATTATCATTCTTATATTTTGTGTTTCTTTCCCCACGTCTTTATTCCTTATCTTCTATCATATCATCATATCTATAATTCAGGTGATCACATCATTCTATCTTTTATAACATTGTATCATCCCTTATTTCTTAAGTCATATCATCATTTTATCATGTTCTCATTCTATATCATCATATCACAACTTACATCATATCATGCCATTATATCACTATATCATTTGCATTCCTATAATTCATTATCATTTGTATCAACTTATAATATATGACATATCAAAACTTATTCTTATGCTTCATTCATCATCATTAACTTATCCTTCATCAATCTAATCATGAATAATATATCAAGAAAATAATCATATCATTTCATAACATACCATAGACATATGCATATAAATTTTATTAGGCATAAATTATACTTTAGCATATAGCTTCAATTACAATTGGCTTATTACATTTATCATTAACACTGCATAGTTAATATGTGAAGTTTCACATATCAATGCTTAAATGCAGAATCCTAACTCAAGGAACTGACAAGACATGACAAAAAATCTTGTGCCTTCGCAAGTCATAGCTAATTCTCCTTGTATATCTGTTATCATTTCTAATGTCTCTCATGTCTGCCTATTTCTTCTAACCTCAAAGGTTTGATCATATAAGTCCTTGTTATAATACATTTTTTTCACAGTCCAAAATCAAAGTCATGCTAACGCTAGAGAATGAGAAGGCTTAAAATATCTAAAACCCGTGCAAGCTTAATTACTTTTGATGCCTTTTAGCTTTTAGCGCCTTAAATTCTTAGGATAAAATGAGATAGGGATTTAAGCTAAACTTAATCCCAAACATTTTATAAAAACACTTCCTTACATTATACTATATAATTATTTAATTTATTTCTTATCATGTCATAACTGGGGAGTCCAGACTCACCAATAGATTCCTTTTATTCTATCCTTTTCTTACTTTTCATTATATACACTTTATGAAATATAAAATTCTCCCAGTTGGACACTCCTAGAATTATCGATCCATATAAGGTCATTCTAATTATAACATTCTTTCATTATCATAAGCATTCAACATTTATCTTAAATGGGCCATGAATTTTAGTATGCCTTAACATCATTTACATTAGTCATATATTATAATCATTTTATATTATATTAACCTTAGACATATACATATCACATTATTCATAACTTAGAGTTTGTAGAGATTACTAAGAATGAGTTTGTAGAGATTACTAAGAATACAAAATATAACTTAACATTTGCTTAATATATTTATAACTCTTTCAATTATACATATGCATCATTTCTATAAGCAACTATGAAGAAATAATATAGTGTCTTAACAATATGTGATACATAAAATATAATTCAAATTCTTCATCTATAGGTTTTAACGTCTAGCATTTTATCATAACATCAATTTTATGCTTAACTTGTAAAAAGAATACATGTGTGCAAGGGTGAGCTCCTTTTGGTAAAATCAATGAGAAATTTATAATGTCCATATGTATGCTCATATGCCTTAATAATATTCTATCTATATAATGTAATATCTACATATGACATTTGCTTGGCACATCATTACACATACAAGTAGTCAAGTCTATGAGGAACCCCACTTAGTTTATTTATCTTTCTCGCAAAAGAGAGTTGTCTCACCAGCCATGCATTCACCACATCTTTTTCTTACACAAGATAGTTTCCTTATTAGCTATGGCTCTTTGGGTTTCCACTTTTTCCTTGTACTAGCCTCACATCACATGACATTTATACATAATATTTGCATCATGGAATTTCATTTCAACTCATAGGAATGCATATGACTTTTATGTTAACATATCTTGGCCTACTATTTCCTATGTAATTAAACACATGATGCATATATGTAATGGACAATGAAAAGCAACTAACATCTCTAATCATTCGTTGCTAGGTCTAGCTCTCCTTTGCTTTGACTTTGCTCTTTTTCTATCTTTTTGCCTTAGTTTTCCTTGCTCTTAGCTTATCCTTACTTGCTTTTAATAATCTTACCCCCACACATAAGATATATATATATATATATATATATATATATATATATATATGAAGAGTTACTTAAACTCATATATAGAACATGACATAAACATAACATATAACATAAAAAGGTAAAACCCCTTATAAGGACAATGAAGTTTTAAACATCAATCAACATGCAAACACAAGTTTCATTATCTCTAACTTATTACTTAACTATCATCCTTCATACTTAACTCATTATCACAATTTTCCTTTTAACTCATTCATAATATCAATATTAACATAACCATTTTGTTATGTAGTAATCCATAATTATAATCCTTAACTCATTTCATAATCATCAATTTGTCCTTTTAAATTCACCAAGTTACTCATTACTCATCATAACCCATCCATATCTTCATTAAGATATTCATACCTAACTCAACCCTAACTAGGATACATCCTTCAACACTTGAATACAACTCTAAACCTCTAGTTTATAATACTATAGAATATTTAAGAACTCAAATAATTACAAAAAACTCAAACTATATTAATAATTATTGTAATAATAAACCCATTTACATAAGAAACAATTATAAGCTTATTAGGACATCAATATTTAACTCAATGCAATTGAGGTATTAGACATCATTCATGCCTTAATTCTCATCATAAGCAACACATTTAGGATGCCAATTAACTTTTAAAAAGTCAATAATAAGAATTTATATAATCAATCAATATATCAATATCTTTTAAGGCTTCAATTATATTTTGCATCAATATTGCCTTTAGTTCAACCAAGTTATAAAACACCAAGTGCGTGTAATTCTCTTCTCAAATATAAATGTTAGAACACTAATTAGCATTTAATAAACCACCAAACATTAAGAACAACCCACATACTTCAAGTACATCTAAACATCATTTTGAAAGTAATATCACCTTTCGTGCCATGTTATCACCAAACTTCATCTCTCCCATTACAATCAAGCTCAAAAACGCTATAAACACTTTTTCAAACATAGAACAAATATACAAGAGATATGACAGGTTATAACTTGAAATAAAAAGTAGAAAGTCACCAATTTTTTTAATAGATAAAAGAAAATGGATGAGCAAACTTGATTGATGGCCATAGATGAAGAAATTTTGGGAGAATTTGGAATGTTGAAATTTGAAGAAATCTAATATTTAATCGTGAATAAAAAGTAGAGCTGGTAAGGTGGTTTGGAGGGTGTAAAAAGACTAATTTGGACATACTAGCTTATTTAACTAAATTAAATACTTTTGTCTCCCAATTTGAGATTTGATTATCAATTTTCTACATTTATGCATTATTTATTTACATTTTATATTATTTATTTTAACATTTTGTCTTGGTGATTAATAATTCATGCCTAATAACAATAGGTAAAGCTAAGCATGAGATGTTGAGAGGCTGAGCACAAAAACTCTTGTTGAGTCATGCTTCCCGTTTCGAAAATGTTTCTGCATTTTTCTTCTTTTTCGAATTTCTTTCATATTTTCTTTTATAAATTATTTTAAAAATATCATTTTTTTGTGTCTTTTTCATGTTTTAATGTTTCTGTATTTCTATTTTC
>CATIWR010189574.1:0-20640 GCA_949677035.1 Omphalea diandra
AATTAATAAGAAAAACTCATGTATGCTATTTATAATAAAATTAAAGATATGAAAATAATATATACTATAAATACTTATGAAAAAAGTAAAAAAAACTATATATTTTGATATATTACTCAAATAATAACAAAAATCTAATTAAGACATTTTACTCTAGCAAATTTGTGCATTACACATGTATAAAACTATTTAATTAAGATAGCATCATTAATGTATACTCTCATGCATTCCCTTATTATGCTCTTAGTTAGGTGCTCCTAGACCAAACACCTTTTCAATAGAGAATTTGGTAGGCTGAGATTTAATTACTGTAAAAACTATGCCGGAAAGAGGAACAACTTATGTCTTCTTTCACACCTGGCCATAATAGATGATTTTGCAGTTTCTAGTACTTTTCAATCAGAAGCCCACTTTTTAGTTTCGCTTATTATTCTTTTCTAATTAATTAATTAATTTCTTGTTTATATTTAAATGAAAGGTATAAGGAGATGGAAGTCTTTAATATGACAAACGGATCCCATCAAAGGAATGCTTCAAGGTTGCATCGGAAAAACCTAAAGGTATCCAAATTTTTAATGCAACATACCTTATTTTCCATCTTGAAAGGAAATGGAATTAAACTTTGCTAAGAATTTTATTCCAAGACCTTCCATCACTTGAAGCCAAATTTGTATGGCACCATGAGAAAAAAAAAAAGTCGGTTCGCAGTTAAATCAGGATATCATTGGTTGAAACTTACGAAGCAGGCGTTTGATAAGCCCCCTACCACAAGTTCATCAAGCCAAATCATTGAAGGCTAAGCCCAAATTTGGAAGACTAAAGTGCATCTAAAGATTCAAAATTTCTTATGGAGGGCGACGACAAATTTTCTGCAACACAAGACAATCTCTTTAAGAGAAAGGTATCTCCATCCCTGATTTGCAATCTTTGCAATCTCAAAGAGAAAACTGTAGAATAAATAAGGGTGGACATTCAGTTCAAACCGAATCAAACTAGATCGACAAAAAATGAATTGTCAAATTGTTTATTTTTTAAATTGAACTGAACTAAATGAAGTTGAATTATTCAGTTTGATTCATTTCGATTTTTCAATTAAAATCCTATTATATTTTAAGAGTGTTCACAAACGGTTTATAGGTCCAGAGAATTAATCCCTCTCTTGTGAAAAATAAGCAACTGCTCTAACATCCTCTAATCTACCATAATATATTCTATCCTAATCAGTTCACTAAATTGTAAATTATCAAATGAATTATGAATCAAAGTTGTGAAATAAATAAAATAAATAATTAATGGAAGGGATCTGAAATTAAGACCTTACAACAACCAAACAGAACAAAATTTTAATTTCTTCAATCAGAAATGTATAGAAAACAAAGAAATCACAGATTCAATAAGAAAACAGGAGCAATAATTTGATCAAGTGCAAATCAAACATAAGAATTCAATCCAATATATGAGAGAAGAACAAAACGTTCTTGACCAGCTGAAACGTTCTTGGTGGTTTAAGCTACATGCTTAAAGGAAAAAGAAAGCAATGCATCACCGATAAGAATCGTAGTTTCTTGGCCAAATTTCTTATGGTTAGTGGGTTTTCCTCATCAAAGGTCATTATTGCCCATACACGGAAGATTGTTGTGGATTAGAGACATAGTGTGGATCATCTCCATTGCACATGTAACTGGCATAACCGTTGCTTCATCCCCACCTACCAATTTATAAGCAACAATACATAAGACGGTGGACACGATTGTTGTCTGCAATTGCATCATGGATCTTAGTAGGGTGTTGGAGTGGCATTTCCTTATCAAGTGCTTTTTTAACATTATTGGCCTTGGTTGGTGGCAATGCACTCTTCAAATGTGAATATATTTTACTTATGGTAACGCAGAGAGGGAGAGGTGAGGTGAGAGTGATCAATGGTGAAAAATAATGAGAGAGGGAGAGAGAGAGAGAAAGAGTAAGTGAGGTGGGGTGGGGTGAGGGAGCTTTGGGAAAAAAAGAAGAATTAGGATTAGTTTTATGTTTTACTGCTAATCAAAATGATGCAGTTGAGGAAAAATTTGGTTCGGTTTGATTTTTGAAATTTTAAAAATTAAAAATTGAACAAAACTAAAAAAATCAAATTTCCTAAAGTTTTAAACAAATCAAACTGAATTATTAAATAAATCGAATCAAATTTTTAAATTAGTGTTTTTTGATTTGATTTTTTGGTTTGAACCAAATAGTGTCCACCTTTGCTGTAGAGCACCTTCTATTCTTTTGTCACCACTCGAGGGTAACTTGGTTTCGGAGCAATTACAACTATATTCATAAGGAGAAAGGATTTGAATCCTTTATAAAATGGTGGAACATAATCTTCAGAGAATTTCACAAAGAGGACAGTGGCAGAATGCTTTCAAAGGTGGCGATCATATGCTGGCAGTTTTGGAAAGCTCGCAATGAAGCTATCTTTGATGGTCTTATACCATATCGGGATGTAACCTTTAAAAGAGCTCAACTCTAGCATTCAGTTTTGATTAGTTACTCTAATATGTTTGCTTCATTACCAACTAACAATGTTTTCAGGAAGTTAGTGCCTTCAACATGGACGCCTCTTCCAAGGAATTTGACAAAATTTAATTCTGATGTGGCGTAGCATCTAGGTTCCTCTATTGCTACTATCGGGGCTATTGGCAGAGATAACAAGAGGCAACATGGGGCTAGTAATTTCAATAAAGCTGAGTGCAATTATGCATTATTAGGTGAAGCTTTTGCTTTGTAGGAGGCAGTTGTTTTAGCTGTTATTTTGGAATTTGATTCGGCTAACTTATGGGATATGGTTAATCTTAAATTGAATATTAGTTGGAAAATTGAAGCAATTATAACCAATATTCATCAAAGATTAATATTTTTTTTTTCTTATGAATTTAGTCTAGTTTCTAAATTATTCAATAAAGCAGTCGATTTTATAGCTAAATTGCAGGACAAAGAAGGGTGCAACTCTCATTGGATTACAAATCCTTGGTAGAATTTTGTATCTGGATGTTCTCGGGCTTTTGCTTAGTATATTTATCTTCTATTAAAAAAAAGAAAAGTATATAAAAATAACTGTACAAAATTATAATTTAACAAGAAAATTTAGAGGAAGAAGATGGAGGATGTTGAAATATAGTTTTTAAAATATGAGACTTCAATCTTTTTTTTATTTTTTTTATTTTTTACCAAATAAGACTTCAATTGTTGGAAAATAATTCAACATGATAAGATGATATTGATGTAATGTGATTATTAGTATACATATAATTGTTTAAATCATTGTAATAAAAAAATAATATATATATATATATATATATTAAAAATCTATATATATATATATATAGAGAGAGAGAGAGAGAGTTTAATACTGTTGTAATTTGTATCATCATATAATAGATAATTGTGTATTTCAAATCATACTTTATTATTTCTACTATTAGGAGTCATAAAACTGACGCTTGTCTAATTTTACTCAACTTGAATTGTCAAATCATTATTGTACATATAATATGTAAGATTAATTAGTTTTTGGATTTAAAATTCAAAACTTCATAGCTGTGTGGTGTAGACAACAGTTGTCTTTTCTAAGTTTTCGAAAAATGTTATTTTAGTTCTAATAAAAATAATATTTTTATTTTTATTTTTATTCAGAATTTATATTTAACCTATTATCATTCACTTTTATGAAAATATGAAAGAAATATTTTAAAATCTGAATAACTATTGTAGCTGATTTTTTTTAAAAACATAAAATCCATAAACTTATATTTCTTTTTTTTTTTTTTGCTTTTTCAATAATAAGAATTAATTATTACAAAAACATAGAAAAAAGAAAAAAAAAGTCAAAAAATTGAGACAATGATAAGGAAAAATGAACTTACTATTATATTTAAACTGTAAAATTTGAGAATTAAGTGAATGATTTTATTATTTATTTATTTTTATCTTTATCTAATTTGATGTGCCTTTGGATTTGTAAATATTTAAATTTAGTTTTATAAATTAAATTTTTTTATGTCCAATATTTGATTTTTATTGTAAATATACTCAAATAAAAAGAAGTATAGATAATTTTATATTTCAATTTTAAAACTTTTTAATTTTATGATTGCGTAAGATTTTTAGAGTTATCAAAAGTTATATTTATGAAATTCTTTAAAATTATGTGATTGTGATTCTTATATTTGAATAATTTTAGGAATTTTTCTTGTTATGATAAGAAGTTATATTATCCATATTTGATCATTATTTTTTTATTTTTATTACTCGTTATTTATTAAAATATAACATATATTTAAATAACAAGCTATATTTTTTAAGAAAAATTATGCATTTGAATCATTTGCTTTCAATATAAACATAATAAAAAGCTCTTTGAACTAATAGAAATTGATGGTGAAAACACATATATTAGTCTATAAATTTATAACTATAGCTCTTGTTTTATTTGTCACAATTGGCACAGTTTGAGAAACCATTTTTTATTATTAAGACTGTGAAAATCGGTTATGTAATAAAATAAAAGATTAATGCAATGAATAACAGATTGTTTGATCATAAATATTGAGAAAAATATATTAATTTTAGTGACATATCAATAACAAAATGTAAAGAGTCGAAGATAATAGTTGTCATTTTTTTAATATATAAAAGATATTGATGAATTGCTATTAAATATTAAATTAATATCTCACCAACTCATTTAAGTTTTTTGCATTATATTTACATAAAAAATAAAATTTATTATTAGTTTAATTCTAGAAAGAATTTATTTATGAACCTAAACTAAATCTAAGATAAAACAGATCTCCATTAGAGCCCAAAACAGATCTCCATTAGCCCCCAAAACCATAGTGTCAATAATTAAGTTAAAAAAAAAAAAAAAAAAAAACCTAGGGAAGTTTGTTATTTTACCTCACATAATTTTTTTTTTAATAAAAACATTCTTATTTTCTTTCCTTTGATTTAAATCTTGGCTTTGCATCTGATCATGTGTATTAGATATCAGAAATTTAGAATTCGCTATTCTTTTTAGAAGATAAAAAGAAGATTTTCTCTATAATATAACTTTTCTTTTCATGATTCTACATTATTTTACTTATCATAAAGGGTAGCAAAGAACTAGATTCACGGGTTGCTAACATGTTATGGACACTTAAATTGTTGGGTTGATGACAGACTAGTCATATCTTTCGACCAAAATATTTAGGGCATGTGGGTGTCTAGAGCTCAAGAAACACCGAAGGGACAGAAGGATCTCAGCTTGAAAGTCAGTGGAAAATGGATACGCGGATCTAGGGACCTCCATTTGACGTAATAATAATATTCATTATACACAAAATCTATAAGCCTAACTGTAAGTAGAATATATGTACACATCAGGTTATCTAGGATTATGATTCTTGTGATATTTACTTTAATCATTTGGACCATTTGTTTAGCTGTTTTAATTAATTAGTATTTTTGCACATATTGATAACATCTTTTACTAACGTCTGCAAATTCAGAATATGCTGATTGGAAGTCAATTGGGATCAATTTTTAAGAATAATTAATTATTGCACACCTTATCCAAATATTCAAATTGTGTAATCATTTAATTTTCACTACCAATAATCCCTCTTTTCCGTTGCTATTAACCTCAATATAAAAATGAGTTCAATAATGAGATTGAATTTGAATTTCAATTAAAATAAACTTCAACATATGTTACATATTGAGAACTATATTAAATAATTCAGTTTATGTATAAAATGTTGCCATGTGCCTATTTCTAATGATTTAGTCGAATATTATTCGAATATATATAGATAATAATAAGATCTTATAAATCTTTGATTAGGCAAGTTAAAACATATTCCCATGTTCTTGGATTACATATAATTAATTATGTTTAGACAAATCTAAGATTTTGTTGACTGATCAATAAAAAACCTGTTTCCTTTGCTGCATCTAACTAGCTAGCTATACAGCCAATCTTTTAACTAGTATTTATTTATTTATTTATATTGGTGTTTATATTTAACATCAAATATAAACACCAATATAATATAGTTGTGTTTCGATCATCTTTAATTAGTACAAGATTTGTGTTGAATTGATTGAACCATAGGATTATTATATATTAAACTAAAGGTGAAATATATAGGAAAAAGTACATGTTGAGCTGGAATAGGAACCAAACTACCAAATTGAACAATTTTGTAGTCTAAAGTCATTACCAAATGGTAGGCTAATTATTAACCAATATATAGGATGGTCCGATAGCTTGATATATTTACATTGATTAATAATTAGAAGATTGAAAAATTCATGAATGTTATATTCGCTTTATAATTTTATTGATAAAAAAAATATCTTACACTCAAGTTATTCTCAATAATAATAAAAAAAAGACATCTAATTAATGAAAAGATGTAAATCAATGTCTTAAAGTCCTTTTGCTATAGTGAGAGCTAGAGTTTTTCTGTTTTGAAAATTATAGTTTTTTCTTATAGGATTCTTTTTAACCTTAGAATGTTAGGCTCTCTTTTTGGAGCTTCTCGTTTTCCTTGTGAAGTCTTCTATTTCTAGATTTTAAGAGTTTTATAATTTACATTTTCTATCCATGTTTCTTTTTGACATTTTCATTTATTTATTAGAATAAAGTTTATAACGTTGAAACATCAATATAGATACTATATAATTTACCGACCATAAATGATGAAATATATTTTTATTTATAAATAATAATATTATATTTATAAAAAAATATTTTTTTATTTATTATCTAAAATATTAATATGAAATTGATTATTAATATTATTAATAATAATATATATGTTTTTATTAGAAATATAAAACTATTTTAAGAGCCTTAACCAATAGCTTGGCTGTTGAGTTCAATGATTATTTGACATAGCATGGAGTTTCTATGTCCGAAAAATCTGTGTGCAGAAATGTGTCAGTGATCTAAAATTATTCTTGGAGTCTCCTTTAACTGTTTAAACTTTTGGGTTGAATGGTTTTTTAACACTCAATTTGAATTTATAATTCTATTTTTATTATAAATTTTATTTCAATATTTTGTATCTTTATTGATTATATAATTTTTCATCAAATATAGTGTTATAACACGATATAAACTGAAGTTCATATAATACACTAAAATAAATTTTAAAAATAATACCTAATAATATATCATATTACTAAATAATTGATTTTAAACCATTAAAATTAATATAAAAAAATAAAAACTCTCATAAATAATAAAAAAACTCAAACAAAACTCTTTAAAAAAAGGTAATAAATAAAATTAATAAAATATGCTAAAAGAACTCATTTATAGAAAATAAAGGAAACAAATAAAAAATAAACTTTTTGTCGGTAGAATACATTGACGACAACATCAAAACATTAGAAGAGAAAGTTTATTTTTTAGAAAAATAAAAGAAAAAGATGGTAAAAATTTCATTTGAGAAAGTAATATTTTTTTAATATACTTGTAAATTTGATATCACATTGAATTTATGATTTTAAAATATTAAATTTATAAATTTTAATCATATATATATCTCACTAACTTAAATGTGGACTATTATAGTTTCCATCATCCAAACCATCTTAATCTCGAATCTCACTGACAATATTTCTTGCTTCAATAAATTGGTACATTTTTCTGCTCTTAGCAACGCACCTTATTAGAACAAGGGCATCCACCACGACTCGAGGCAATTGCATGCCTCGGAATTCCTTGGAAGCTAGTAGGATGGTGCTTCAGATTCCGAACTCAAACATTCTTACAAAGGCCTGTCCACCCTAGCTAAGTGCTTTATTATCATTATTATTCAGAGGAAAAAAAAAAAAAAAAAAGAGAGAGGAAAAACTGTAGCTAAGGTGTATATCATTGACAAAAACAAGTCCTGAACAGTGGAATTGCAGGTCCCTGAGCAATGCAATAATAAGCAGGCTCCTCTCTCTTTCTTCCTCTTATTGTCACAGTTGGATTTTTGCCCACATTAATGGCCGATTTGCTCCACGCAAATTGCAAATCTTCATCAGCATAGTTAGAAGATCTTTCTGGAGATATTCCTTCTGCATGATATTGATAAAACAAAAATTGAACATGTTCTTCAACAGTGACTACGTTTTTTATTTTACTGTTATGAGATAGATTTTTTTCAAAAGAAATATTATTTCCATCTCTAAGAGCAATTGCGGCTTTATTCTCTATTATTTCATTAGCTTATTATATTTAGTTTCACGTTATACTTGATATGTGTATTCAATTTCGAAAGTGAACATAGAATATTTTATTTCGAAGTTCATTTGCAATTTTTTTTTTTTGTAGGAATCAATCATATTACATACTACCATATATACTGCTGATGAAATTATTACCCAAGAATTATATAAATTTTATTTTGAGACGTCCTAATCTTCAATATTTGTTTAAAAAAAAAATTTAAAGAAAAGTTACCATAAGGCCTTAATCATATGATTATGATATGGTTCATACAATGTGTTGAATAACGTATAGCATTAAATCATACACAATTTATTTTGCACGAATTTAATCCATATAATCTCTTTTTATTTTTGATAATTATACAATATCTAATTGATTATCCCTATTTTGAAACTTAATTGAAGAAAAGATTAAAAAAATTAAAATAATCTCTAATGCACCTAGAAGACATTAAATATTTGATGGGTAGGATATTATGCTAAATCCATCTCTCTCAAAATATTTAAAGATGGATGATCTATATTTGAATTAAGAAATTGGTATGCATATTTTTCTTTTTTGGGTATTATATAGTTACAGTATTTTTTGAGTAAATTTTTTCTGTTGAAACTCGGACAGATAAAAAGTAAATAAACTCTTTTAATTATTTGGACTAATTTTTTTGTATAAAGAATATGTTTTTTAATATTTATTATTGCAATATATATATATATATATATATATATATATATATAATTCCTATTTTTAATTATAAAAATAAAATGGAAAACCCGTTCGCCCTACAAGCTTTTCTGCGATCATCTCCAATATTAAGAGTGTGTAGGGAATGAATAAAAGAAGAGATTTAAAAATTTCTGTTTTGTCTTGAAATATCAAAGATTTTAAAATGTTGGAATCAGTGTCGTTCAGTTAAGTAGAAACTCTAAGATTGTCCTGTATTGAAATTTTACCATCAAATTGAATGACACTGTAGACAAACAGAACAATATAAGATGATTTGATTCTAGTTGATTTTTAAAGTTTTCAGTTTATTTTTACCTACAAAATTTATTTTTTCTTATAATTCTAATTGCAATTTAATCAACTGTTATTAAAAGTATACAAATAAAATAAATTTTAATTTATTTATTTTCTTTTTCATGTTTGGATAAAAAAATAAAGAAAAATATTTTGTTTTCTCTTAAGAAAAGAGTCATTCAATAAAAAAGTATCAATGACAAAAATTCAAGTTCATCGCAATTCTTTTTAATTATCATATTTTCTCTTTATTTTAAAGAAAAAAAATAATTATTTTCATTTTTTCTTTATGTTTCTTTTATTCTCAAATAATGAAAAATTACAATTCTTTCTTATTTTTCATCATTATTTTCCTTCCTTACCTTATTCTACCTTATTCCAACAGAGGCTAAATCTTGTTACCTTATGTTTGTGCACTTGGAGATTTACACTATATTTGGAAAGTTGTTTAGGATAGAAAGAAAATAAAGAGAAAAAAAAATATTTTTCTTCATTTAATTTTCTTTTCTTGTTTGGATAAAAATGAAATGAGAACAAATAAATTTATTTTTTTCTTCATCAATATAGACGTATAAGGGACAAGAATGTAAATTCATTATAATTTTTCTTAATCATCATATTTTATCTCTTTTTTTGGAAGGAGAATAAAAAAAGAAAAAATAAAAAACTATGTCCGTCTTAAAATGATTGACAAAATTTCATTTTCATGAAAATTACAAAATTTAGTTAATTATAGTTATTTTGTGTATTTTAACCACACTCTTACTAAAATATCCCTATTTATTTTTTTATTTTATCAACATTAACAAAATATAGTTATTAATATTGCTTATGGATACTAACTTTTTTTTAAAAAAAAAAGTGTACATCACTAACTTTATAATAAAATGAAAAAAAAAAAGATTATTGGAACTTAATAAAATTTATTGAAAGTAGTTTATTGATAGTGAGGAAATAAATATCAATTAATAAAGATATATTGACAATTATTTGAATATCTATCAATCAAAAATAAAATTATCAAATCATTTTGGGATGCCCAAAATAGAAAATTTATCAATTATTTTGAAATGGAGAAAATAATTTTTTATTATTTTTATTTCATTTCCGAACAATAAAAAGTTAGAATCTTTTTTTATTTTCTATCCATGTATATATTTATTATTTTATCTCATATCAAACGTAGAGTTAGCTATTATAAAAAAAAATATATAGAGTTAGTTGTTATAAAAAAAAAAACATAGAGTTAGTTAATTTAATCAATAAGTTAACATCATATAAATAATCAAATTGAAATTTTAAAACCCTTGATGGTCTAAGGGTTAGAGCATTTTCATATGACGCTACGTGTCGATATCCGTAATTCCCCCCCTTCCTTCGCTCAGTTGCTATGGTAAAATTCGACTCGAGTATTTAAGCATTGTAATTTGGATCTTTGGCGTTCCTAGGCTGTGCTCGAATATCACCCGTTGAATTGGTGTGATAATAATCACGCCAAGTTCGATGTAAATCCAACGGCTGGGAGTTGGCCAGGACTTAGAATTGACTTATTCACGGTCATAGTTGATAAATTTTACTACTGTATATGTTGCGTGCTCCAAGATGATGACATCACGGGAATTTGGATGTTGCCTGATGATACCGTAAGCCATCGCGGGTCCAAATCATGAGCTAAATCATCATATTTGTACCATTCGAGTGAAATTTTTTGAAACAGCATTTTATTTAATACATTTAAACTATAAGTATTAGTTTTTTTTTTCATAAACGAAACTAAATAATATAATTGAATATTAAAATCTAATTATCATCAATAATTCAATATTAAATTATTTAATATTGGTAAATACAGAGTGCATTATTTTCATTTTTATGTTGCAAAAAAAGGGTGCATTATTGACCAATCAGAAGGTAAGAGAAAAGTTGATAAGGTGTTTTTCTAATTCCTTGAGACATTTACCGTCGTCTACAACACAAATCCATTCATTGGCCCAGCAATATTGGGCTCATACTCTAGGAGCCCACTCTTACACTTTCTTTGAACAAAAAAAAAAAGGTGAGAAAGAATGAGTGGAGAAAGAAAAATAAGAAAAAAAAAAAAAGAAGAAAGATAAACTCTTTTTTTTTTCACTCTTATTTGAAAATATATAAAAATAGATAAAAAATATCGGAACACCTTTTTCTCTTGTTTAAAAAATTATAGAAAATAAAGAAAAGAAAGCTTTTTAAATTGAAATTACTGTTTTATTATTCAAATTAACCTAAAAATAAATAAATTTAACACTTACACCTCATGCATGATACTGCTTAGCCTCCACATTTATATATCAAAATTTATTTGACTTATCAAGAATAATAAAATATGGAACAATTTTACACATATAAAAATAAACAAAAAAAGTAATATTGAGCTCGTAATAAATGAATTAAAGAAAAAAATTATTTGATGAGTAAATTAGTAATTATATAATAAAATATAATTTTGATCGCTTTTCCTCTCCAAATGTAAGTGTTAAAACAAGTGAGCTTAATAAAAAAAAATTACTTATTCGCTTTCCTTTTCCCTCTTTTACAATCAATTTTCTAAACAAGAAAATGGTTAATTCTCCACTTCGTTTTCACTACCTTCCGTTATTTTACCTAATCATTCTCTATTGTATATATTGCATTTTTATTCGTGATTTTTTTAATACTTTCCAGAACATTAGAAACAAATGAAACATTTTAGGCATTGCCACAACGCTATTGGGATAATAATTCACTAACCAAATGCAAGTTTTTAAATTTTTGACGTGCAAGATTTAAAATTTTTTGGTTAAATAATTCAGTTTTAATTAGATGTAAGACTCACATTTCCATATTACCATTACTTAAAACTTAAATTTTGATGATGAAATTATAGAATTCTTTAATATTTCTAACCTTTGTCTTTTTTCTTTTGCATTTACAAAAACAAGACGAGGAAAATTTAAATACGAATGTATATCGAATTGAAGGATACATATATTACTAATTAGACATCATATATGAGAGAGACATTCAAATCACTGCATATCTCAATAATCTAAACTTTCATATATGCTTATTTGAATTGCTTGTACCTAAAAAACATACCTCCTAGTGCATGCGCTCGAACCTTTTCTGAACTAGACAAGACTCCATATTGCAAGTGATTTGTGTGTTACCTTTTTTTTTTTCTAAGCAAACTTACTGCTGTCTTCCATGATACCATCTTTTCACTTCATTAAATCATTAAAAAGGAAGAGAAACAGCGGCCATTAAGCACCAATCGAGAACCTGGAGAAAGAATCTAGTATAGAATTAATCAGCAGCGTACCTAGAATGCAGTGGACCCTTTAGAGGGGGCATGCAAATTCTTATACGTGATCATGGCAGCGTGATTACTATGTGCGATCCTGGAAAACTTAGGCCCCAGTTTGTGATTCCAAAGAATATTTTCTGGTGGAATAGAGGAGGGAATATGCTGTTTAATCAAATAATGATCAGTGAAATGAAGTATTCTTCTTGTTCTATTATACATATATATAGCATAGGGTTGCAGTTTTAGGTCATCACATGGATATATATGCCTTTGCAGCTTTGTTATAGTTATATAATACAGAGGTTTATAGAAATGTTTTTATAACTGTTGGAGACAATCATTCTCTATTTATTGGCTACAGCCCAGTTCTCACTCTCTTTTGTTAGTGTCACACACTCTTGTTCAACATCTAGCCAATTATCATGTTGGATGTTCATTTTCTTTTAGTTGAGGCAATCATTTTACGCACATTTTGGTGTAAAAAAAAAAAAAAAAAGAAAGCCCAGAAGCTGCCTTGCTCAATATATAATAGCAAAGTTCAGCCTGCAAGAATATTATTACAGGATTCTTTTCATCTTTCAATGAAATTGCTTTACATATGGATAAATAGAGTATCCTCCCCTATTTGGCACATTATTGCTTGTATAAATTGGGTATGGCAATAAGTCAACACATTTTTTTTTAATCCATTGGAGACTAATAGACTAAAACAACATTATAGGTTACACAACATGTGGTATATGTTCGATTTCACAACACATAACAACATCTTCCATATATACAATCAATCAATCTATATAATTAATTTTAATTTTAAATTCAGTGTTGAATGAATGTTTGTCATTTATCAAATAATTGATATATATATATACACAAATATTTGCCAATTTTCAAGTAATTGAATTAATAATATCATATTTTCATAAATGGTAATATAATATATTTTTATTTTGTCATATGATAGATAACCTAATACTTAAGTAACTTCCTCAATTAACCAAAAGAAAATATAAAAATTTAACAATATAAATTTTTTTTCATATAAAAATAATTTAGGAAGTTCAATAGTATAGAAAATTTTCACGTTTGTAATAATCAGTATTTAATTCATATGTAATAAGAAAAAATAATAAAAATAAAAAACGACGACAAAAGAAAAAAAATAAGCTATTATTGCTTAATTAAAAAATTATATTATTATTCAAATCTATTATACTATTTAGTTATAATATTTATTTTTATTATTTTATTTACTTGACAATAAATTTTTTATAAAATAATACTAAATTATAATTATTATTATATATTAATTTAAATTATTAATTAGTTAATTAATTGATAAAAATAAATATAAGGCTACAAAATAATTTTAATGTATTATCTAAACTAAAAATAAATATTATTTATATTTTATATAAATATTTTATTTTATTAATATTTGAATATATCTTAAATAATATATTAAATTATAGTTATATAAGTCATGAATTATCAACTAATTTATATAATATTTATACAATGCATAATATTCAGCCTAAATAATAGCCATTTTAGTGTAACATATAAAAATAGTGTGCAATAGGTATACATGTATATAATGAATATATATAATTAATTTTAATTTCAAATTTAGTTTTAAATTAGTAATTATCATTTGTCAATTAAATATTTACTTGAAATAAAATTTTGACATTTTTTAAACTAATTATTTTTCATATAAACTAATAGAATTTGTTTGTAAAACTAAGTAAATAATTATAAATAAAAATAAAAAAGTATTAAAATAAATTAAAGAACATAAAGCTAAAAATATAACATTAAAAAAATGGTTTTTATATGTTATCTAAATTAAAAATAAATATCATTTATCAAATTATATATTTTATTAATATTATAATATATTTTAATAATATATTAAATTATAACAACTTAAGTTTATATAAAATTCACACAGTGCATAATAACTAGCCTTAATAGTAGCCTTTACTAGAAAGCCAAACATATAAAAATAGTGGAGATATATATATGTATACAATTATAAACATAGGTTGCATTTGATGGTTTTATTTATTTCTCATATTTCTATTTACTTATAGGGTTTTATTATAATTGATTAATTATTTAATAGAATTAACAAGTTATAAATCACCTTTTAAATTTTATTACATGTTTATTAGGTAGTCAATTAAGCTAATTATCTTAATCAATAATCAAAATCAAAATATATAATCTAATGGCTAATATTAGGAACATTAAAATGACTTGGATAAATTAAGTTGTTACTAACTAGGTTGTTTTGTAGGTTAATGTTTTACTTTCTTTTTCTTTTTTTTTCCAAAAGTCTGGGGGCTAACTTCTTGACAAATGATACTAGTACGTATTTGATTTTTTTTTATACTATAGAATAGACACTCAATAGTCTAATATGTCTAATTATCCGCTTTTGAGTATGTTAAAGGATGCATATATAGATTGTTGCAAACACTCTATATCATGATGAAAAATCTTAGCGTATCTCTTGTAGGTAGCAGAATAGGTTGAAAATCCTTTTTACTGAACTCTATGAAATGCTATGAGATCTTCTTCCTCTTACCTCATAGTATGAGATCTTCTTCCTCTTGCCTTATAGGAAGCTTTGCTAGTATATCTATACAATAATAATCCATACATAGTGGTAACACTTTGTATCCAGATGGGTCCATTTCGTTAAGAAAAGTGGAAGATTCATATTTCATATTGGACATAGTCAAAATGAAGAGAGGAAACCAACGAACGAATTAATCAAAGACCTATGAGTAGCACCCTATTTAATCAAACCACTTCATGTCAGCCCTTAAAAAGAAACAGACTCAATAAGCGAAGTTGTTGAAATTTTCAAACCAGTTATTGATGTGCTTCAGGAAATTATATTGGGAGGGATTGTTGTCTCCTGGTTTTTGCACAAGAAATAATATCCCACACTTTCAGATTCCATTCTTCAACTTGTGTTGAAACTAGAAACTTCTTTTTTTTTTTTCCCCACTAAAACATCTAAAAAATTGAGTCTGTCAATCTGTTAAAATTTAAATCCGTACTCTCGTATATTTGGAGATAGACATTCAGTCACCAATACAAGCTTTTTTTTTTTTAAAAAAAAATTAAGTAGTAACTAGTTTTTGTGAGTGTAAGTGTGTCGTATCTGGATGCATCTTCAATAATCTTCAATTACAAGTAGACCATGCATACCGAAATCAAGAGACTGGTAAACATACAAAAAATATCTCTTGTACCACATCAATGTGAAAAATGGAGAGTTGTTCTGCTAGTGTGTGTGTAATACTATTGTTCATGAAAAGATTATTATTGTGGTCAATCTCAAAATTTGACTAACATTTCAACAATGTCAATATTATACGTTGAACCATGCAGTATGATGAGTTTCTTTTGATGGAGAAATTAGGGTTGAGCATGATCTAGTTCAGTTCAGTATTTTAGAAAACATCAGAATCAGATTTAATCATCAGTCTTTAAAAATTAAACAATCAAGACCAAAACCAAAAGATAACGGATCGGATTGAATTGGATAAAAAAATCAATGTAGTTTAGTTTAGTTATTCAATTCTAATTGATCTTGTTTAGTTCAATTCAATTCAATTTAATCTTAGTTCTAAATTAAAAAATAAAAGTTTCATAATCAAATAAATTTAAATCTCCCTCATAAAAATTTTGTATTATTATCCCATATAAATCAAATTGATGCAATACATTAGTATATGATATGATATATAGTGAAACTATATATTATATATTGGATATTTGATAATTAACTTTATATACTTATAACTATAATTATATAGTATATTATATATTTATAATACATAATTTACTCATAATATAATAGTATTATAATTAATATTATACATAATATAATTATAATTTGATAATACATAATTTATATATATTATTTAAATAAATATGTTATCCATACAATATTTAACGTGTCTCTCTCTATATATATATGGTTCGGTTCAACTCGGTTTCAATTTAGTTATTAACAAAGGATCAGTCTTGTATTTATAAAATTTTTTCGATTTGATTTCGGTTTGGTTTTTGAAAACAATTTCAATTATTTTCTGTGCAGTATCAATATTAGTTTAATTATTCAATTCGATTATATAATTCTTTGACAGTTGAGATAGGAAAAGATATTTTCCTCTTTTTTAGTTGATAGTGGATACCATACTCTTTGGAAAGGTCGAATTCGTCGTGTAGTAAACCCTGACAATCTTAGCATCTGTTGTACATGCTTTTGGACCTGCAGTTTGGGCCCAAAGCCTGTCTGCCAGTGGAGGAATTCGAGCCCAATTTTCCACCAAGAAAACAGAAATCAAATATTCGTAAGCCCAATAGCATAAACATCCAGAATCCAGGTGGGATCAAAATGTAAGTCCATCTATGAAGCCCAAACCCTTTGTTGGGCTTATTGCTAGTTCCTGTAAACTAAGCCCTAGCCCAGTCTCTATTACTTCCATAATTAATTATTTTCATTAGACGTGGTCGTTAAACGACGACAACTCAGCTTAACAGACAAAAATCATTTAATAATCAACAAATGGCATCAGATAAAAAACGACACTTGCTCTTTATGCGCTTATCGTTACTATTATTCGTTCAGGAAATCGACATGTCGTACTCATCCGTACTGCTTCTGTCTTTTTTCAAATTTTTCTCTAGTGAGGGCATTAGCTTTCACTTTCCTCTGTTGACCCTAAACGCATGAGCATCAACTAAGCTTGCAGATGAAAATATTCCTATCTAATTCACCAGTTTTCAGGTTGGTCATCATAATCCCCTACCAATTTCCTTTCATTTTGTTAGTACTATGTGTTATTTGACGTGATTATCATTTCTGGGTATCGTTTGGTTTCGTGAAAATTTGACCCTGCAGCGTTAATTTTCTTGTTAGTTGTGTGGATTATGAGTTCATGGTTGGATTATGCTATGTGTTAACAAGTTTGTTGCTTCATTGATTATATTATTTTGTATTGCTACATTTCAATATAAAATCATGCTTGATGTTTGCTTTTGTGTTATAGCTATGAATATAGAGCTGCAAAAGGTGGTTCTCTTCTCTAGTTGTTTTAACTGCAGCATTTGATGGACTTTACAAGGAATGATACAAAGGAAAGCAAAACATCACTGTGTTATTACGTAAACTTCAACTTCATTCTTTGTTTACTTTCAGTATCTTATATATCTTTTCCTTCAAAAACATGATATATAGATCGTATGGAATAATAGAAAAACATGTCTTTTTGTTTTCGGATGGATAGTGTATGCAACTTGACTGTGCTTTTTTTCCCCCTCATGTGGAAGAATCTTTACTTAATAACTTGGATGGAATAATAGTAACGTTCCCAAGTAATATCTAACTGTAACTATTGTTTCTCACTTCCCCCTTAAACTAGGATAGATTAAGTATGGAGCGATTGCATAGTGAATGAATAATAATTTTGTGGAAACAAATGCAAGATTCAGATTTTGCTGAAAGGATGTATTTGAGATTGGAAAAGAAAATTTGGGATGAAGCATATGATTTTTCTTTTCTTGGGCGGATAACCTGGTTATTAAGTGCCTTGTCTTTCAGTTTTACTTGCTTAGTTACTTAGGTGTTAGAAATGCGCACAACATTTCTTTGTAGATCCTTTGTAGTTACGAAGCTTCTTTTACTCTTGTTTTTTATAATATAACAGTGCGGATTCAAAGCTAGTAGAAAAGGATAATGTTAATGTTAGGAATTTCATGTACCACATGGTGTCTTGTCTTAGCGTTTAGTTTTTCCAATTATATGATCATGACTGATGTGGAAATTCTATATAGATTGAATATCTGAAGAGCAAATGAGTGTTTGTGTAGTTGTTTTAAGAACAAACAATCAATTTGCTAAAATTGTCGGACTGCTCAATAAAGATATCAAACCCAAACAATGGGCAATAGATTGTAATTTTTCTAATTTTTGTCCTATTCCATTTTGCTTCTGTTCTCTGCAGCTTCTTTTTAGTTACTTTTGGAATGGAAATTAGTTACTCTTTTCTGGCTTGTTTTGTATCCTCAGTCTGTACAAACATTTGATATTTGGATTAGTCACTGGAACTTAAAAGCAACCAAACATGCAAACAGCTTCTCATCTTCATCCAATTGTTTGCATTAATAGCAGGTATAGGACCCTCTTTGTGTTTGTTTTAGATTCATCTCTTTTACCCAGTTTCACTTGTGGCCTTCTTTTTTCTTTTATTGGACGATAAAAATAATACAAAGGGATAACGATTGAAGCTTTAGGCTTTAAACATATTGCAGAAGAAACTATGTCAAGCTGAATGGGTGGATAGGGATTAGAACCTTGAATTCCAGTCAACTTAACTTCAGTATAGGAGCTCCTGCTCATAAGTTTGTATCTTGTGAGCAAAGACCAAATTGTTTGTGGCTGCCAACACAAATGATGGTCATCCATCTGTCTTTCTGTTAGAAGAAGAAACAAATAATAACCATGCACCGAGTTCTGAAGCAGAGACATTTTTGAGTAAATGGTCACCTCCTAGGTACCTTTGGAGGGGATTATCTGTTCTCGTCTTGGCAGGACAGGTAATTATCGGGACTTTAAGGGGTAAAATTCACTGGAGAACACTCTTGAACAGCTGGAGAGAGTTGGACCTAGATCAGTTGGGGTCTGTCTCTTAACCTCTGCATTCGTGGGCATGGCTTTTACCGTTCAATTTGTTAGAGAGTTTATCAGACTCGGGTTGCAAAGATCTGTTAGTGGTGTATTAGCGCTAGCCTTTTCAAGGGAATTGAGTCCTGTGGTCACATCCATTGTGATTGCTGGGCGGATTGGGAGTCCCTTTGCAGCAGAGTTGGGAACAATGCAGGTTTCTGAGCAAACTGAAACTTTGAGAGTTCTTGGCACAAATCCTGTTGATTATTTGGTGACTCCTGGACTGATTGCTTCCTGTCCTGCTCTCCCATTTTTGACTTTAATGTGTTTTACGGTTGGGTTGCATCCAGTGCTTTGCTAGCTGATGGTGTTTTTGGAGTAAGCATTAACATTAGATTGGATTCATCTTGTAGAGTACTCCAATCATGGGATCTAATCAGTGTAATGATCAAGTCACAGGTTTTTGGTGCAGTCATATCAATTGTGAGTTGTGCTTGGGGAGTTACTACTGCAAAGGGTGCCAAAGGTGTTGGGGAGTCGACAACCTGAGCTGGGGTGATCTCGCTTGTTGGTATCTTTATTGCTGATTTTGCACTGTCATATTGCTTCTTCCAGGGTGTTGGTGATTCTCTGAAGAATGCAATGGGATTAATTGAGCCTCTTTGCTAGTGTACGATTTTTCAAAATAGTTTTTCATCATTGTTGTTCTAATGCTTAGTGCCTGTGTAGATAACTCAGGATCGGTCGGATGAAGGCCTTGTTTAACCAATCCATAGTGTTATAGGGAAAGAACAGAAGAGAAAAGATTGATGGTCGTAGTTTTATGAAACATGTGCATGTTCTGTCAATAATTTCACCATTCAGTAGTTCTTTTGCTATCCCATTATTTCATAAGTAGGAGTTTGGACTTGAATATTGCTTGAATACCCTTTTTAGTATCTATAATGAATCATGGGGATACTCATACTATCACACCCAAATTGCTGAGTGATCATCACTAGTTCACTACACAGAGACCATAGTGGCATCATTATCGAGTTGCACAGTTCGGACTGCCCGCGTGATTGCCAATGTCACGGGTCATAATTAGTGCGAGTAAAGTTATTGCCATAATTTAATTAATTAGTGCGAGTAAAGTTATTGCCACAATCGATGTCATACGCAATAATTTTCCATAATCTGGAAGTGTTCAATCTCCTCCATTACAATGAGCTTTTATGTATTATTTTCCTAGCGTTATCATTTGTTCTCATACCCACACACACATACACACATGCACACCCTTTAGTTGGATGGTTGGCCAAGAACTCCTCGGTGACCCCATTTGCCTAGAGAAAGTTCTGTTGCTGAACTTGCCATATATGT
>CATIWR010189580.1:0-41271 GCA_949677035.1 Omphalea diandra
ATTATACAAGTCTCCCCATCTGTTTATTTCCCCCAAAATTTATACTTTATTTCTTAATCTATTATATAAACGCCTATATATATATATATATATATATATATATATATATATATATATATATATATATATATATTTCAAATCTCCATATATTTGCACCCACCACCACCATATATGCCATCCAATGGTTTAACCTAAAACCATCAAACAAACAAACTCATTTCTATAAGGACAAAAAAATGCCAAAGAAACTCCAAAAGTCCCTGCAAGAATACATCTCCAAGATCAAAAGCCCTACCCCTTCTAACAACAACAATAATAATCCCTTCCCTTCACCTAAAAATTGGATTTTATCAGGTTGCAAGCATCCTAAGACCCCATCATTTGCCTTCAACCGCAGTCAAAACCAAAATCACAGCCGTGATGAAGATGGTGGACACCTCAGAGAGGGTACAGCAGCCACGCTATCTGACGTTGATCGCTTCCTCTTGGAGAATTTCAAGTCTCTTTATATCACGAATGATGAGGAAGATAATTGCCAAAACAAGAAAGTTGAAGAAGAACAAGACACAGGTCCATGTGATGGTGATGAATCCCCTAGGTTCTTTGACCTACCGCCGGACCTCTGTGGGTCCCACCGGTTCTTTGTGGCTGCCGGATCATCCAGCTCGCTCATGGAGGAGGCACGGTTGAGCACCACCACCACCACCGCCGCCGAGGAAGGAACATTTAGTTCAACCTCAACAAGCAATACCTTAAATGAGTCTACACCATGTTCTAATAATAATAATTATTATATTAACGATATAAAGAAAAAAGACAACGCGGTTTCGCTGCCTGATGACTGCATCGCAGTGGTGAAGTACTCTCCCAGCCCTAACGATGATTTTCGCCGGTCCATGCAAGAAATGGTGGAAGCAAGATTGAAGCAAGATGGAACGGTTGATTGGGATTTCATGCAAGAACTATTGTTTTGTTATTTGGACTTGAATGAGAAAAAGTCACATAAATTTATATTAAGTGCTTTTGTGGATCTTATTGTGGGATTGCGTCAACGGTCCGGCAAGGTTTCTAAAAGATCACGGCGGAGTTCGAGAGTAGCAAGAGAGAGGAGGAAATTGAGGAATGTTACGTAAGGATTTGGTTAATTATGGGATTTCGATTAAAGAATGTGCAAGATTACGGGTGGGTTTTAAACTGTTTTTGGCGTTATTTGCCTTAGGACTCACATGCAATATGTATTATTTACATGTTGGATTGGTAATTTTCGAGACCAAATATACTTTTTTTATGTTCTTTTGGCCTTTGGTGAGATATTGCGGATGGTTAGCCTAATCTTGTCGGTTGCTTGTTCCCCGTTGATTGATTCATCACTAAGAGAATATTAATTGTCTCAGCCAATGAATGGCTCAAATAGTTTTATTATGATTTTCATCTTAGAAGGTTCGAATGTGAATTTCAATGAAACATCACGTAAAATTTTGTAACATGAATATTTTCTAAGGCGCTTAGACCACCACCATACTTTCAAGATGGAGTGGTCTTAAGGGCCGAGATATGGTCATCTACGTAAATCTCAAGACTTGTAAATCGAGTGATCAATTTTGGCATTATCTATACTTATTTCTAAATAATAATAATAATAATAATAATAAAAGAGTATTCTACCCTGTTTTCAAGGTTCAAAACAATTTTTCTTTTTCTTTTTCTTCAGGATACATGTAACTCTTTCCTTTTTTCCGCCTAAGATTCATAACGCGTTGCACTAACACTTAGAAACTAGGAAGTACCCAAGATATATATCAGAAAAAAGCACTCACAGGAATTGGAAATTAGTTTTTAGTCATTGAATAACCAAAATTTGTAAACGAATGTTACTTTCCAGCAGTACAGAAACAGATACCTATATAGAAAAAATACTATGATCAACACTAAAACAATGTTCAAGATTTTCCCTTTGTCTCTCTCTCTCTCTCTTTTTTCCCTGTTTGACGCTTAATTTTTAGCCTTCTAAAGCTTCATTCAAGTACATCCACAGAGAAATCGAAGGGCTCCAAATATTTCTTTTTTGATCAGGAAATAGGCACAGTTTCAATCCCAAAAGCTTCTTTGAAACTATATACAAATAGTAACTTGCATTGTTCTACGGTAAACAATAGGCTACCACGAATTCTCTCACAACATGAAAACTGGTAAGGAGTACACAACATGAATGAACACAACACAGCACAAAGCATATCCCTCATCAGTTATCAGCTGCACGGCCTTGTACCGAAGCATAGGACAGAGCTTCCCAGTAGATAGTGTGTTGCATGACAATACAAAAAGCCTTCAAGTTATAATTCATAGGACATGGATGAACACAACTACCAAAATTTATCCAATTACAGAATCTAATATCCCCTTGAATCAGATGGAACAACTACTTGCTCTTTGTACCACAACAACGAAAAATATTCGATTCTGGATTCTAATCACATAATTGCTCAAACTCCCATTGCATCAATTGGCATTCCTGACTCAGTGGGGCAATTTTAGGTGATGAAATTGCACAGTTACTCCAATTACTTATGCTGCATTTTAAAAATGAAATTAAAATTCAACTCCTTGAAAACATAGCAGAGATCAAGAATTCAAGAATAAACAAGAAGTTAGAGACTAATCTATCGCATGTTAAGGAACCCACAACAGAAAAAGCCACCCCTCCACCCACCGCCCAACACACAAAAAAAAAAAAATAATAATAAAGAGAACGACTTTCTATTCCTGTGCACATTCAAAGAACAAATATGAGCTAATTTACATATCATTCAGAACCTGAGACATTACAAAATCCGTTGTCATCTTCTTTGATCACTTGATAACAAATGATCCGAACAATCTATAAGTCCCCCCTATTCCCCCTCATTGTCCACACAATTTATATGTGATCATATCTTCTGAATGCCCACATCTTCCTTCAATAAGGATTTCCAGCATCGTATATTCATCTTAGTTAATTACATTAACCCTTAATGTATGTCGTTGACCAGCTTATCTATCACCACCAGAATTTTTTTTAAAAAAAAAAATAACAGCACAGCTAAACAATAACAATTTGGTGCTAAACTCTAGTTAAGAATAGTGATTATTTTGGTGTTTTTGATAGTAATCATAGCTACTCGTTCCTATACCTTGTGAAGTATATCCAACCATAAGATATCACCCAAAAAACCAAACCAAAGTAAATAAAACAAAGCACTAAGTGAGTCCCTGACTATTGATTACAAGTCTACAAAAGGAGTCAAGTTCCTTACTTTGGTTATTGGTTCTCTTTCATTTGCTTCAAGATAATGCTCATACAAAGAATGATACTTCGCTGGAATGTAATCCTTGAATCTGTTTGTAAGGACAATCAGAGAGTAAGGTGCTGCTATTAGCAATAAATGATCTCTCTATTTTCAATACTACTGAAAAGTTAATACATGAAGAGAGAGAGAGAGAGAGAGATAAAGGACAAAAACATATACCTTATTTTTAAGAATCCTATTTAAATCTTAAAATTTTCACAGCAAATCAGCATCTTCATTTTTTTTGGGTTTAATACGTCTCATGTCTACCTGTGCTTGCCCAGTAGAATTGTCTTAATTTATATTTCTTATAAACTGTCGTCTTATACTGAAGAACATGAAATTGATAAATTATTCAATTGAAAGAAACAAGACGACTAACAGGGATTACAATAGATAGTAGCACATAAGAGGTACATTCAAATGCAGCATCTATGCCAATCTTTCCTATTGCAGACAACTGAATATCACCACATCCACAATTAAAATTTTATTGTACAATTTGAATCTTTTTAAACTAAAGACTCATAAATAGACAAACAGCTTTGTTGCAGAAAGGACTGAGTTGTTTTGGGAAAGAGGGGAGGGGGGGTGGTGGTGGAGAAGCGAGAAAAAGAAAATTTGAGTACATATTTTACTGATTTTACAGCAAAAGATTTAAGCCAATCTCAGGTTTATAAATCTCAGATAGGTCAACAATACAAATCTCAGGTTTAAGCCAAGTGTCAATCATCAATATGCGACACAACCCATATAAAAGTCGACCAGCCAAACTACATGTGTAGTAAATTTGTAATAATAAACCATTAAATATCTTATGTCTCTTTCACCTTCCCGAATACCCACCTAGCTTTAATAGGCCAGAGATATCTAGTTAAACAGTCAATATCCAAGCCATAACCATTATGATATTGGAAGAAAAAGCAATCAACAAACCTGCCTTTGGCTCTGTAACCATTAAATGACAGTGAAACACAGAAATAGCTAAAAAAAAAAAAAAATCACACCAGAACTAGACTTCCAAACCAAATTTTGGTTCTATAACAAGTTGGCAATTCCTTTAAGCAATAATGGTAGCACCTACATACCTTTTGAGAAGAGGGAACCTATCTGGTCCAGAAAATAATCGTACAATAGATTCTAGAACGCTGCCTATCTTCAATGCTTTTGACTTCAGTGCCTTCATAAACCCCACAAATTCTATGTACTCTGCTGCCGTAAGTTTCTCTTTGACCTGTGAGGCATCAAGTTCAGATAAATATAATTATTCAAAAATATTATCTAGATTTATTACTTCAAGACAGGGTACAACGAAAAGAAATGTAGATAAATAGTTCAGACAACTCCAGCACAGTGTTACAGGGCAAATGCATTCCCAAAGCAGGTGCTCCTAGGGAATGTTATGGGAGAGGACTTGTAAGTCTCTAGTAAGTAACTGTTACACAAACTCCAATCGTATATTTGAAAAATGTTTTAGATGTTTTGTTGTGGTGTTTAACTACTACCAGATATTACCTTTCATCTCCCTCCTTTACAATAAAATCCTATCTTCCAATCAAAAAACAAAAATTTATATCACTTAGAGTAATTAGGTCTTTAGTCAACAAAAAGTAACTAGAAGAAAAGAAGAAACAAAACAATAAGCATAGAAGGTAATAGCTGTGCAAGCATGTCAGCAGAAAATAAACAATTATTTAAAAAATATGGGAAAAGGCAAGTAGAGCTGGTAACAATCTAACAACCACAACCTAGCATATAACTACTGTGCTATAAGAAGCATTAAAACCATAAACTAAGTATAGTTTAAATATTACATGGTCCACATGTTGAACAGCCTGTGTTTCTGTTTAAAATAAGCCAGATGCCAGTTTTCTTTCACAAAATTGCCTTAAAATTGCAAAGCCAATAATGGCACAAAAATAACTTAATAATAGGCCAAGCTCTTCACCTGAATCAGAAATGCAGATCCTCTTTTTTCCTCATCGCTACAAGGTACAAGAGTGGTCTGAATCTGAACACCTTTGTTTTTCTGAGTAAGGAACTCAACATCCCCCTTCTGTGCAATATCACGATCTTTACATGACAATGATGAAACAAGGGCATTTTGCTTGCTTCCATCACCAGAAAATGGTGGATTCTCTGGTTTCACATGCAAACTAAACTGGGAATAAGGATTATTGGAATGTGACCTTTTGGCACTAGGTGTATGCTCTGGGGTATTTTTTATTTGTCCCATTAAATCATGCTCTAAGTTAAGTACTTTACGCTTCTTTTCAAAAAGTGGTATCAACAATTTCTGTCTGCTTTGGACTTCACCCAATAAAGGTTTGTCGGTGAAATCAATGATCTGGTCATTTTGAGGTTGCATATTTTTCTTCCCGTGCATTAGCAGTGTTTTATCATTACTGATTAGACCACGTGAATGCTTCAATTTCAAATCCTGATTCTCCTTGAAAGTAGTGAGAGACAAGCGATTGGCAGGAAGAACCTCATCCAGTTGCCTCAAATCCTTGCCTCTTCTAACATCAAGTGAAGAGGATAATGATTTCACAACACAACTCTGATCTGTAGGTGTGATCTACAGATACATGCAACCAATCAAAAAGTTATAAAGAAGAAAAAACTAGAGCATGCTTCAAAATGGAAGTATGAGCACAAGCTCAGAAAAATAAAAAATTTACCGAAAGAAAATTGTCCAGGTAAAATTTGTCACCAGGATTTGAAGTTTTCACCTCTCTGACATTTTCTGCACAAGGACATTAGCACAAGTCAAAACATAAATTGGCTGTCTATTAACCAAAGGATGGAGGACTTAATTAAACCAAGAGTACAAATATATCTTTCCACTATATAGAATTTTATTTTTGGAACAGTGTCATCCACACATTCCTCCAACTAAGATTCAGCAATCTTGGTCAAGGAATGAAGGGGGACAGATCATTAAACCCAAACAGAAACTGCCAAATGTTATGAATCAGATAGTAGAACATATATAAATATTAAAAAGAATAGGCATAATAACACGAAACTTGTGATATCATTTAGCAAGAAGACTTTTTACCCATGTCTTCGTTTTGTATTGACTTGAGCTTGGAAGGACCACAAACTACTCTATCTCGGAAAAAGCGGCTTAATGTGAAAACCACATCCCCAAATTTGGAATGAAACTGCAAAAACAGAAATAAGTACATAGAAAAGCTGAGCAAAATCAGTATTCCAAAACCTACAACCTGTACCTTAATATGAGGTTGTATCCACAGTGATATTTGGGACTGAGAATTTGAATTTGCAAACCTGTTAATATTCAGAAGTTGAAACAAAAAACACAATTCTAAATCATAATGCTACTGATGCATACTATTCACTGCAACCAAAATTTCAACTACCAAGTCCAAGTTATTTGAGGACAGACAACCACATCTTTTAAAGTGATTTATATGATCAACACCAACCTGGGTAAATGTGATAGCACCATTTGAAGGTTAGACATGTACGCATATTAATGTAAGGTTGGAGAAAAATAATATCAAACCTTTCATCACAGAAAATAATTGCTCCATAATCATGGCGGTGACGAATTACACGCCCAACTGCTTGATTCACAGCCCTTGATGCTTGTTGGCTATACCAATCTTCTCCGCTCAAAATCTGTAACTGCAGCATCTAATTCAATTAGCTGGAATCATTCTAACAGATCTAGGAGTAGAACCTTCAACAGATAGCACCCTAAATTAATATTAGCATACCCTGCATGCATCCCTTTGCAAGTGCAACCGTTCGTCCAAGAACTCACGCTTCAGTCTAACCTGCCGTACTAGGTATTATGTGAGCAGGAACATCAACATAGTTGATATCCATAAAGTATGCCAACAACATCAGAGACCCACCATAACAAGAATACACAATGCATTTGACAACATCGCAGACCCAGCATGACAAGAATACAGAAATGTATCTTTTATGCAGGATGAAACTTTGTTAAATTTTCATCAAACATAGAATGTCCAATTGTGTCCCTATTCTTTTTCTCCAATTCTTGGAAAGTAACATCTAAGAATAAGAAACTGCAACTATATCATAACAACAAACAAAAGGTTTACATAAAGACATAAAACTGACTATTTTGGACAGAGATAGCTACTACTGAAATTGTAATGTTACAAAATCAACAATATATATATATATATATACCTCAGGTATAATGATGGTTGAGGGTAAACAACATCTTTGTGAACTGACAAAGCAACATATTTGAGGCCCAACAATTTCACCTAACAGCATTTCTAAATTTACATAAAACACTTCATTGAGTAATATTATCCACTGCAAGTTACTAATAAACTACTAAGAACAATTAACATATGATCGAACCTTAGGATCAGTCCTTGAGGGAAAGGGCATACCAATGATCACTACAGCTCTTCCAGCACGATCAGCAAAATCTAATCCTTCGCTCACCTGACAAATCAGTAACAATCAACCATTGAAGAAAAGTCCAACACAGGGACTGAGATAATCTTCCACTGTATATATATGAAGTTAAAAGTTGAAGAAAACAAAAGCACTATAAACATTCATCACATTGTAAAACAAAATGCATATAGAAAAAGGCAATGACAATCTCAAAGAGGCAAAACATTTCAAGAGAAGACCATACAACAGAACATTTATTTGTCACTACCCATCAACGACAGAATGCCACAATGATCCTATTGATTTATGCAGCTGACAACCGAATATCAAGTAATTTAAGATTCAGACAAGGATCCTGCAATGAAAATGCAAAACTGAGAGCTTTACATGACTAGTTGATAAAAAGAACTTAGTAGATAATAAGCAGCTGAGAACAAAATGGACTCATGCTCATTAAAAGAGTTGGTCTTTGATATCTTGAAAATTTATTTCTGCTCCATGTTTAACTATTATTGCCACAATGCCTTTCTGGATGTAACTGAAAGCACCAAAAACTTGTTGCAACTATTGATATAAATCCATGGACAAAAATATTGTCAAGGCCATTCATAACACAAGCTTTGGAGGACTTTTCATTGTTTACACCTCTTTTGAAGGTAGTCAATGAATTATTAATTAGATGTCACGACATTCCAGATGGTCTACCAAGCAAAGGGATGCAAAAGAATCAAAGGATTACAACTAACAATATCTATCTCAGAAAGATGATATAGTCAGAAAGGGAAAAAGGCCTCCTGCAGTTTCAAAATAAAAATTTTCTGAAGCCATTTTTGTCCCATTTGCATTAATTACCGCAGGGCAGAAAAACGTCCCTGAGCACAAAACAAGAGTTCAAAAAAAATTATGGAAGACATACCTTACCCCGACAAACAGCAAAGAAAACTGCACCAGAAGTTGATGTTTCCTTCAACTTGGCCATGTAGTCCTGATTAAATACATGCATATATTCAATAAACATTCTAGATGATGACAAATGATAGAAATATGTTGACTGCAAGAAAAAAAAAATGACAGTTGAAATTGCAGGAAGTGAGACCTCAATTGCCAAAGGAAACAGTGAAGATTGTCTAGGTTCTACAACAGGCTTCTTATGTTTGCATATCCTTTCCCATATTGTTGTTGAATTTGAATGACTCTGCACCAAAACACATAAAATGGGTATACAGAGAATGAAGGCAAACAAAATTTGCAATCAATAATGCTTGAAGCCTTACCACATTCTTCCAGCACCCAATGCATTGGTCCAGAAGGTAGTAAGAAGGAAAAAACACAAGCAATCCATCAGGTACGATTCGAGCAAAATTGACTGGAACAAAATCCACGAAATGCAACAATTAATCAAATAATTACAATTGACGAAATAACTGAGACAGATACTGTTATTGTTGTTCACTGTTTGTGCCTCATACCAATAGCATTCCCAAGCTCTTGTTTGTACTCTGTTGAATCCCGATTTCTATAAGATGAGTTGAATGAATGCCCTGATGGGCCAGCTGCTACAACACCAGCCCATATCTGATTAGAAGATATGACATGAGGGTTTTCCAACTGAATGGGAAAATCTCTGCAACATCCAGCAACATTTCTCTTTTCAGCAATTCTTGAAGTCATTGACATTACCGTAATCTATAATCTGCAAAAACTTACAATTTCAACTCTTGCGCAAATGAATCAATGGGAGATAATGTCCCAGATGTTAATATAATAGAGCCAACACCCAGCCGAGAGAATTCTTCCATGGCAACACCCGGATTAAAACACCACCAACTGAGTATTCTAGATGCTGTACCTGCACATTAAAATAATGGACATATACAATTACACTCAAGGACCTACATCTTTAAAATAAGTCATTTGTGTAACACAGCATCAATTCATTTGGACCATGTTAGGCAAATATTACAAGGGATACTTTTGCCAAGTAACACATTGAGTGTAGACAAGACATTGAATATAAAGCTATAGGAACCAACCATATGAGTTTCTAGATAATCTCAAATTATCATAGAAAGCTTCAAAACTGAGAAAATGCAAAGGCTCCCCCTTGAAATCCGGATATAAATAACATTGTGTATTTGTCATGACAGATATTTGAGCTAGACATGTTAAAGTCCACATCACATGGTTTTTTTTGGGTAAATTGCATTGATAGTCATTAAATTATTACCACAATCCTATTATGGTCACATCTTTTTAATTTTATACAAATTGGTTAGTAGACTTTGATTAATATTGTAGTATGCTCCAATTAATATTTCTCCGACCAAATTAGATGATATGTTAATTAGAAAGTCCACATCACAAACTTTTGGGGCCCACTAATCACCAAAACACCTATTTCTCTTTCCTACTCACGTTAACTTAAAGTGAAACCCACTCCACTTTAACCAAAGAAATTACCAAAGGTAATAGCAACCCACCTCCCCTACGTCACACACACTCTTTCTCTCCCTCTCCCTCTCAACAAAATGACTTCTTAGTTTTTATAGGTCATTGGCTTGTCCAACATATCGCAAAGGAAAACAGCTTTAAGAAGTAATAAGCAGCTCAATGTCCTTTTTTCAAGGTAAGGCCTTTCCCCACAATTTATCTGACCCAGTGTGGAGATTGATTATGAATACAGCAAGCGAATGCAGCCTATAATAAAAGATTCCAAAAAAAATTTCTCAGTTCATTTGACAAATACTAAGAGCAAACCGTCAACAAGAGGCAGAAACATCAAATAAATTTTTTTTTTTTAAAAAAAGAAGCAGATATGCTGCCATCTCATATTTTATAAATGTCATGAAGAGAAATCCTTATTGTTGATTGCCACAATATAAGTGGATGGGGAGGATCGCTCCAAATGCTTATCAAGGCATCACTGATCTGCTTCCAATCCACTAGCCCCACCTCCGTCTTTGAACCACCAATCCCTCAGTCTCTGTACATGACAATAGCGGTGATCTCTTTGGTAAGCTTAAGCTATATTATGGGCTCCTGATTTCATTTAATTTTTGAAAAAGCTTATCTCTGTATATACCTCATTGGATTTCATTGAATTTGGAAAAATAAAATTAGACAGAGGAAAGGGGGGAAGGCCAAAGGGAGAAAAGTAGTAGGCAATGAACTATGAAAAAGCAAATGCCTAAAATGACCTACCAAAAGTTTGTGATTTTAGAGTTCAAATTTAAAATGTTATGGTTAGGAAGATGAATCATTTAATTTGGTTAGAAACACATTAGAGAGAAAGAAAGAAAGAGAGAGAGAGAGAGAGAGAGTAGCGGAAGGTGGGTTGCCATTAACCTGGGTAATTTCTTGGGTGAAAGTCAGGAGTTCCACTTTAGCCTAAGGTAATTTGAGTAGGAGGCAGAAATAAGTGTTTTAGTGATTAATGGAGTCAATAAGTGTGAGATGTGGACATTTCAGTTACCATGACATCTAATTTGACTGGAAAATAGTTAATTAGACCATATTAGAATACTAATCAAATTTTAATGATTAAATTGAAAAGATGTGACCATAATAAAATTATGATGATAGTTTAGTAATCATTGGTGCAATTTATCCTTTTTTTTTTTTTTTACATTAACTTCAATAGAAAATTTTAAGTTGAAGTTAAATACTTTCTCACCTCTTCAGAATAGGAGGAGAGGGAGCTTGTTCAAGGATATCTCTTGCTCTTTTTCACCTTTTATCCAAGTTGAATCTATAATTGTTTTTATAGATGCAAATTAATTTACTAACACGCAATTATAATCCTTTGTCAAACTACTTCATTCTTTAATAGAAGCATGCACACAATCATCTGCAAACTGCACATACCAATAGCCCAGGCAAGTTGAACTAGAGACCTATTGTGCATTTTCAAACAACTATATCAACAGCCATTGTGCTATGACCTACGCTGCATGATAAACAAATCTACTAGCCCTTTCCAAATGCTAGAGATGGGATGACATGGTACTCAATGATATTTTGCAACGAGATCTTTTACAAGTGATTCAAATAAATTATAGCTTAATTAATGCATTAAACATGAATGAAACATTTGATTTAAAACACAGCAAGGCAAAACTGATATAATGGGCAAGTCAAAATAAAATAAGATAAAAGAGAATATAGAGAAAAAATGGATTCTAGATCAAACATCACAATAAAAATTCAATTTTGAATAACCTTTTAAGGCATCTGAAGCACTTGCCGGAACCTCCTGAACATGAACCTAAAATGAAGAAGGAGAAGTGTTAAAATTACAACATAAAAAAAAATACAGAAAATTGGCAATATAGTTCTCCTTTTAGACCTACATGTCATGTTGTATATGAAAGAAATTTAAATATTAGCCAATATTTATTGGCCAGTCCTATTTCAAATGCCTAGTAACCTATGTAAGGACCAATATAACATGTTATAGGAATTCAGCAAAGCCTTCATAAAAGTTACCTATATAAAAAGGCTTGACACGTTTCTGTTTTTTCCATAAATCAAAAAAGTGACAGCTAGAAGCAATATGGTTTGATTGCGAATACTGCATAGATCATACAAATCTTTAACCAAGTTATTGAATAGCAAGCTTACACGGTAGAAATTTGCATGAGAATTGTTCTTTTCCCGAAAAATTATTTTGAGGACGTCACTGATGCTTTCCAGCCTACAACCTGTACTCTTTGCCGTGTTCTGCTTGTTTTCCTGAAGAAGCAAAGTAGCTTCCTCGATTATATCGGTGAGCTTAGAGGCAGTTTCATGTGTAATATTAAGGTCAGCAAGTAGTTCATAAATGTAAGGCCCAGGCTTCGTGAATCCCATTTCCTTGGATTCAATAGGCAATTCAGCAATCCGCTTCTCAAGTTTTAGAAGAATTGCTACAAGAGATGAACAATTCACTCGTAAAATTACAGGTATATAAAGTAGGAACGAGGCAAACAGTAGAGTTGCCAAAAACATGGGTTGCAAATATAGCTGAATAGATGCTAAGCTAAGCTGCAATAATTAGGGGCAATCACAATTCAGTTAATCAAACCATGAGCACCTTAAAAAACTGACCGGTTGGTTACTGAACCATGATTATAAAAGACCATCAGTTCAATTACCTGAAAAACTGGCTGGTTGCTGAACCATGATTAGAAAAGGCCATCAGTTCAATTACCCGAAAACTGGTTGGTTAACTGATTAACCAAATTGTAAATAGAATATATATATTTTTATAAAAAATATTAATACATACTATTATATAAATGTATAAAAAAATTATATTGATTAACCACCCGTTTTTTAATGCAAAACCTGAACCGAAACAAAAAAATAAAAACTGAAACAACTGGAATGGTTAACCAGTTTTTTCGGCTTGGATCCAGTCAGTTTTTGGCTTAGTTGCTGTTTACCAGTATTTTTTATCACACCTAGCAACAATAATGAGAAAAAAAAAAAAAATACATGTATGCGTCGTTACACCATAACAAGGGCAATCAAATAAATACCTTTTAGAATGGCAAAATTATCTGGATTTTGTGATTTATCATTTGATTCTTCCCTCCTTGCTACAGAAAGGTTGATACAAGACTTTGCTTCAGAAATGCAAGCTGTCAGAAGCCCAGAAGATAAGTCAAAAGATGCCGCATCCGCACATAAGCTTTCCTGCATTATTTACACTTTGTAAGCATCCAGTCTCATGCAATATAAAATGCCAGTAACCATCAGAAAATTATTTAGGAATCAACAGTTTGCAAAGTGTCAAATGCAAATCCATTTTTCTTAATGACATTTTTCAGTTGCTTCCACTTACCAGATTGTGAGCTTCATCAAATATCAGTATACTGTTTTTCCAATCGATTTTAAGGGATCTTCTATAGCTAGGATCAATTAGGTAATTATAAGGTGCAAATAAAATATCAACCACCTTGTGGAGCTCCCTTGATACATAATAAGGGCACCTACAAGAATTAGAATGCAAAGGTAAACATAGTACCAACAGCAGTGGATTCTAAAACTAGAATTACTATAAAGAAATAATAGATTAGGAGTAACAGAACCTACGGTCCAAATCTTTTACCAACATTAACCAAATCCTCTATGTCAACAGGTTCGTCACCAAGATGAGGATTGTGCCGCACGTAATCTATAGTTGCAAACAAAAAATGCATTGTATAAAAGTCAAATTTTATTGAAATAATAACTACAAATGGGACAAAAAACCAAATAATAATAAGCACAATTGCTTGACTTATTCACTGCACATGATCTGGAGCTTACAGTACAAAAACCACAATGCTATTTCTGTTGTTTAAAATCAATCCTTATCAACCTAAACTCAGTCCTTGCTCATAAAATCCATATAATGCTACATACTTCTAATCAAATGTCAAATCCAACTCCAAATCCTCAGCACACTCCAGAATGATATACTACATAGAATTCATCCAGCATCTCAGAATTTTAATCCACCATAAGGTAATCCAAGTCATCTTTCAAACCAAAACATATAAGGGATGGTAAAAGAAACTTTTGAAAATTATCATTTAAATTTAAGGCATCTTTATGCCAGCATGACATTGCAACACTTTAAGTAGTTATATTAAATCAAGAATCCATAGAACATCCAAATATAATGGTAAGAATGCACAAAGTAAATTACCCCCAACACGAGCAAAATGAGTGCATTGATGCTTTTCCCGCTTTCTGCAAACATAATAGCAGGCATTTGTCTGCGCTTTTCCACGTAGTAAACTGACTTCATCATGAATGCACAATTGCTCGCGTGATCCTAATATTACCATTTTGGGCCTGCATATTGACTTTAATTGAGTAAATTAAAGGTCTAAACTCAATAGTAGACCAAATTGTTGAGCCAATCACAGAATGAAGCCCATCATTATCAAATGCAGTTTCTTGGGTGATCAAACAAGCATTTAGTTCTTCCTTTTCCCCCCGTAGCCAAGAGCACTGGCAGAGGAAAAAATTGATAAAGAATTCACAACAGGAATATAGCAGACAAGGCCTTTTGTGAAATATCACACTCACACAACCACAGTGATAGAAATGCATGTAAAACAACAAGATAATCACACTAAAATTCTATCCGATACTGAAAAAATATCAACTGCAAAAGAAATGACCCAGGAAATGAAGTCCAACCTGTAGCTGGACCTCTTTAACTCCTGAATAACTTGGCGAAGCTGGCTGTGAGTGCGTGAAGTATACACAATTGTAGGGAGGCCAGAACCTTCAGAGTTGGATGGCACATCATCAGATTTGCTTCCTGCAGTCCGACCATTCCTTTCAATCTTACCAGTTGAGAATGGACCAAAACTCTTCCTCCAAGCCAATGTAGAACAAAGAAGGCACAAAGTTTTCCCAGTTCCAGTAGGACTCTCCAATAGCGCATTACATCTCTGCCACATCACAAATGCACAAGTGTCTAACATCATTACATAATTCGGGTCAAAATGCATACTGTAGGAATGTGAAAAATAAAATTAAATAAGCAGTTAAGAAAACTAATGCCAAAAAAAAAAATAAATAAAAAGCTGCCTAATCATGTAGTCTAGATGCATAGACTAATTCATATAAAGTAACAAAGCCAATGTTACTCATGAAAAAGAACAATTTTACGAAAATGCAACATTTGTAACACAATATGAGGAACAAAACCATGTGAACAATGGATTTAGACGAAAACAATCAAAAGGCACGCTTAACAGTGAGTCTATTGATATTAATTCCGTTAATCAGGAAAATTTGCATCTCCACATCATAAATGCACAGGTCAATAATTAACATTTCCAAAGGCTCTATTAAACCACATTAGTAAACAAACAGCTAAAACGCTAGTCTAGACACCAAACAAATCAATTTTAGGAAAATGCAATGAATTCCTAATCAAAATAATCAAATGGCGCTCTGAACAAAGATTCTACAGGTACTGACTTCGTTAACCAGGAAAAGTTACGATCTTTATCGAAGAACAACGGAAGGAAAGCAATGAAATGGCGGTGTGATTAAGAACTTACGATTTGGAGAGACTGGATTACTTTTTCCATGTAAACGAGTTGGCAATCATAGGCCTCATACGGGAAGTCAACATCGATCCCCCGAATCTTGTACGTTGGCATTTTTCCTTTTTACTATTCTGTTTGGATTCAGAGAAAGTAAAGGGAATTTTTTGGTTCGACAAAACTAAAACCCTAGGTGGAGTGATGATTTTCCCGCCACGGATTTGGTTTCAAAGCGTCGTCGTTTCTTCTGCCTAATTTTCCATTTTTTAAGTAATTAGAAATTAAAATTTAATTCATCATTGTTAGTTTAGCCAATCACAAAACTTATTTGGTGGTTTAATATTTTATAACAAGTAGGCATAATATAATTATAATAATAAATTTAATAATATTTTTATTAAATAATTAATTAATTAGTGGAACGATTAAGATTACTATATAAATAATAATTAACATTTATTATTAGGTTGTCATATATTATTATTTTACAGAGGCATTATCTAATTTATTTTTAAGTAAATAAAATTATAAATATTAAATTTATAATTAAATCAATATAATAAATTTTAATAATAATATAATTTTCTGATAAAAATGATGAAAATTATAGTTTTACTTTTTTCATTAGATATTTTTAGAATATGAAAATTTTTTTATATTATTTTATTTTTTAAATTATTTTTATATGATGAACTTTTTAGAATGTTAAATTTTTTATATTGTATTTTAATAAAATTAAAAAAATTGAATATTAAATTATTTATCACATAAAATAAAATATATTTATTAAAAATATTATATTATTTATTAAATATTCATTTAAAATTAAGTTTGAGATTAAGATTGTTATTTGATAAATAATAAAAATTATTTAAAATTAAATTTTAAATCAAAATGAATTATATATTAATCAATAGTGAGTGTCTTTTATATGAGAGTTTTTTTAAGTGAAAAAAAAGTAATAAGAGTGCCAAAATATATATATTAACTAAAATATAAATAAAATTGATTAATTTTATTTTATTTGAATATTTATCATAAAATAAAAATTTAATGGGTATAAAAATTTTAAATTTTAAAGGTTTAAAATTTATTAGAGAGAAAAGCCTTTTTTTAATTTTGATTTTTGTAAATGAATTCATTCATATACCAAATGGAATTAACAGCTTCTCATTTGAATGAACATCTTTGATCTCAAAGGCGAAGTCCCAATTGTTGCCAGTTTGCCACGCTAATATAATTTGAGTTTAATTTGGGTATTATTTGTAAAAAAAATTAAATTAAATATAGCATGGTGATCCAGAATCTTCGGAGTTTGAAAATTAGGGAAGCCCAGCCCAAAAAAGCAAAATAAAACAACTCAAAATCTGAAAAATTCCACATAGGAGTAGATGTTTCTAGAAGTAGAGGAACTCTAGACGCCTCTAGGACCACCTCCAACACAATGACTTCCCTCTATTTGGTTTTACCAAAAAACGCCACACGAAACAAAAAACCACCATAAAATAATTTATTAAATAAAAAAATATTTTTCACACTTTTTCAAATTTTTTAAAAATTAATTAATTAATTTTTTTTAAAAAAGGGTACTGTTTAGCGGGGCATAAAAGGTTGTTGTCGTGCCCCTTCCAACTTGTGTTTGCTAAGGAAGAAGAGCAACGAAGATCTCTAGAGCCGCGACGAAGCCTTCTCCTTCTCTATCTGCTGTTCCGTTCTTTTGCTCGTATTGTAAGGTAGAAAAAAAGAAACCATTTCTATTATACATGTTTTAGATGTGTACTAACTGAATCTATCCAGGTATCGCTTGTATAATTTTTAGATCTGTGAGTTCTCTTTTTAGATTTACATGTATATATCTATGATTTTGCATCTCTCACCGTTTGATTGTTGTTATAGATTGATTCAGCTTTTTAAAAAAAAAATTTGGGCTATTAGATTTGATGATCCCCTCAATTGCTGATTTGGTTTTGTGTGTTTTGAAATTTGTTAATAGCCTTGTTTTATAGTGCTGATTGACACGTTAATTTTGCAAGTTAGGTTACAGTGGTGCTGAGAAACCATTTCTTTCTATTTATGCAAAATCAATTAATTAGGTTAAGTTTTAGATAATTAATAATTGATACTCTCTTTTTGTTTTTGATAATTGATTCAGGATAATAATAATAATATCCTGGTTTAACGTTCTCTTTCTCTGTTCTATCAAACATGTCCTTGCGTATATTTTTTGGATACTGACATTACCAGTTTTAGATTGGCTGGTTCTTATTACATGATGAACGTGGAAAACTGTTTAACTTCTACGATTGAGCTCTTGTTTGTTTGGTATCTTCGGATTTGAGATGAAGATTTAACCATGCATTGAATTTTGCTTTCTAGCTGTTGCATGCTTTTAGCTGCTTAGATTATCATGTACTGAAGTTGGCTTTCACTCCATTCAGATGCATGGATTATTATTATGTGTATCCATGTTAAATTCTTCTCTTTTTGTGGATCTGTGATCCTTGCAGCATGTGATATGTGGATGATTTTAGTGTTGATCTTGTTTAGTCTATCTGTTTATATTGGAATTAGAATGCGCTGAAATTGGATTATGCTAGCTGCTTCCATAGTCAATAATTTATCTTGACTGCATGCTTGTTGGGCGCTTCTGCTAGTATTTAGTTTGATTTGATAATAAGTTTCATTCCAGTTGCAAGTTCCTTCGGTGATTGATTATGTTGTTCCCTGCAGTACATGCATGCTGAATATATTTTCTATTATTGGTTTATTTACTTTGTAGTGCATTCAGTTACAAATTCTTTTGTGCAGATTATTACATCATTCAGTAAGGATTAGACCGATTTAAATAAATCGGTAAAATTTTGCAAAAAATGAGTGTGGTTGGATTTGACTTTGGCAATGAAAGCTGCATTGTGGCTGTTGCACGGCAGAGGGGGATTGATGTTGTGCTTAATGATGAATCAAAGCGTGAAACTCCTGCTGTTGTATGCTTTGGTGACAAGCAGCGGTTTATTGGGACTTCAGGAGCTGCCTCAACTATGATGAACCCCAAAAACTCTGTATCTCAGATTAAGCGGCTTATTGGTTGCCAATTCTCTGATCCTGAGTTGCAAAAGGATCTCAAGTCATTGCCTTTTACTGTGACTGAAGGTCCTGATGGCTTCCCTTTGATTCATGTGCGCTACTTGGGTGAAACGAGGACATTTACACCAACCCAAGTTTTGGGGATGGTGTTGTCAGATCTGAAAGGCATAGCTGAGAAGAATCTAAATGCTGCAGTGGTGGATTGTTGCATTGGAATTCCAGTTTATTTCACTGACCTTCAAAGAAGGGCTGTTATGGATGCAGCCACAATTGCAGGGTTACATCCTCTCCGTTTGATTCATGAAACGACAGCTACAGCACTGGCATATGGTATTTATAAGACAGATTTGCCTGAGAATGATCAATTGAATGTTGCATTTATTGATGTTGGACATGCAAGTATGCAGGTGTGCATTGCTGGATTCAAAAAGGGCCAACTGAAGATATTGGCTCATTCTTTTGATCGATCTTTGGGTGGTAGAGATTTTGATGAGATTTTGTTTCAACATTTTGCTGTGAAGTTCAAGGAAGTGTATAAGATTGATGTTCTTCAGAATGCCAGGGCTAGTCTTAGGCTTAGGGCTGCGTGTGAGAAGCTGAAGAAGGTTCTTAGTGCTAACCCTGAGGCACCTCTGAATATTGAATGCTTAATGGATGAGAAGGATGTCAGAGGCTTCATTAAGAGAGATGAGTTTGAGCAGATTAGCATTCCAATTCTGGAGCGCGTTAAAATACCTTTGGAGAAGGCACTTCAAGATGCTAAACTGGGAGTTGATGATGTACACATGGTTGAGGTAGTTGGTTCTGGTTCTCGTGTACCTGCTATAATTAAGATTCTGACCGAGTTCTTTGGAAAGGAGCCTAGGCGTACAATGAATGCCAGTGAGTGTGTAGCCAGGGGTTGTGCTTTGCAATGTGCTATTCTGAGTCCCACATTTAAAGTGAGAGAATTCCAGGTAAAAGCCTAGGTCTTAATTTTTGTTACTCTCAACTGTTCTGTATTGGTTAGAGATAGTGTGTGTGTGTGTGCGCGCGTGCGCGCATGCGCTCGCACGCATGTGTGTATATGATTTGACAATTTTAGCTCCGTTAGGTTTATCTTTTCAAAGGGAGCTGCAATTATTCTTGAAGGTTTGCATTTATTTTTTGTTCAATCAACAAAGAATTTTGTTAAAGAATGTAACTGTCCTAAAACAAGCTGAAACAATCAAAACAACTAAAAGCCAAAAAAAAAATAAAACTAATTAAGCAGTCCTAGATTTGACAGCACTTTTGCTTGCAACCATCTCTGTTCATTTGCGAAACCTATCTATTTCTGATTGAAGCAAAAGGTGGAAATTTGCATTTATTAAAAGTCTATGTTTGGTTTTGATTCAATCATTTACACATTGCAGAAGAATTCACGCTTCTACTTAAATTCTTAGGTTGGTGTGGGTTTTAGTGTTTGTTAACTTTTGCTTCTGTACTTTCTAGAGCTGTGCTTTCTTCTGGGATGCTGTATGTTAATTTGTTTAATTACGTGTTTCACTATGTTGCTTGCAGGTCCATGAAAGCTTCCCCTTTTCTATTGCTGTATCGTGGAAAGGTTTTGCTCCAGATTCACAGAATGGAGCAGTAGAGAATCAACAAAGTACTATTGTTTTCCCCAAGGGGAATCCCATACCTAGTGTCAAGGCTTTGACATTTTTCAAGTCTAGGACATTCAGCATTGATGTACAATATGCAGATGTGAGTGAACTGCAGGCACCTGCTAACATCAGCACATATACGGTAGGGAGTCAGCTTCCAGCAGTCAATCTTTTTAAGAGATCATGGCTATGATTTAATCAAGTAGCAAAATTCAATTTATGCTCTTTTTTCAGATTGGTCCTTTCCAGTCTTCAACAAGCAACAGAGCAAAAGTGAAGGTGAAAGTTCGCTTGAATCTGCATGGAATTGTTTCTGTTGATTCAGCAATGGTAAGTCTCGTTGCAGGCTCTGTATTTTTCTTCTTGAGCACTTTATTGATTTCTTGGATCTTATGTCAGCTTGTGGAAGAAGAAGAGGTTGAAGTCCCTGTTACAAAAGAGCCAGTGAAGGAAGCTACCAAGATGGATACTGATGAAGCCCCTACTGATGCTGCTCCTCCCAGTTCTGATGAGGCTGATGTCAATATGCAAGATGCAAAAGGACCTTCTGATGCTCCTGGAGTTGAAAATGGTGCTCCTGAGTCAGGAGACAAACCCACACAAATGGAAACGGAGTCTAAAGTAAGTTGGCCTAAAATGTTTTTTTTCTGTGAAATTCCATCTGACATGGTCATGAACTTTGGGAACAATTATTGCTTTAACACATGCCTGTCTGCTGGTTACTTGCTGTTGGCTATTAGGTTGAGGCTCCAAAGAAGAAAGCAAAGAAGACAAACATACCTGTGACAGAGGTAGTGTATGGCGGAATGCTGCCAGCGGATGTGCAGAAAGCAGTAGAAAAGGAGTTTGAGATGGCGTTGCAAGATCGGGTTATGGAAGAAACTAAAGACAGGAAAAATGCTGTTGAAGCCTATGTCTATGATATGAGGAACAAGGTAAATAGTTTCTTGCCATTTTTTGTAGAACTTTGATTAATGCCCTTGGGCTAATGGTGTTTATACTACGAATGCTCTTACTATCCAGGTTAGCGACAAATATCATGAATTTGTCACCGATTCAGAGAGGGAAGAGTTTGCGGCTAAGCTGCAGGACGTGGAAGACTGGTTGTATGAAGATGGTGAGGATGAAACCAAAGGTGTTTACATTGCCAAGCTTGAAGAGCTCAAAAAGGTAGTTCATAAATTTTTTCCCTGGTAATGGTGATTTGCTGTTTTCCTCTTTATCAGTTAACCATTATTTTAGAGTTGCTTGTCTAATTATATAAGCAATTGCAGCAAGGTGATCCTATTGAGCAGCGTTACAAGGAGCACACAGAGAGGGGAACTGTAATTGATCAACTTGCTTATTGTATAAATAGTTACAGAGAAGTAGCTATGTCAAGTGACCCTAAATTTGATCACATTGAGTTGGCTGAAAAGCAGAAGGTAAAAGCTTGTCTGGTCTATCTGTATTTGGCCAAACTTGTTTCCCTTGCATAGTGATCTTGAAATCATTACTTCAACAAATTGTAGGTACTAAACGAGTGTGTAGAAGCAGAAGCCTGGTTAAGAGAGAAAAGGCAGCAACAGGACTCACTTCCTAAATATGCCAATCCAGTTCTCTTGTCGGCTGATGTGAGAAAGAAGGCAGAAGCACTTGACCGGTAATTGCTGTTTTCTTAACGGCTGTCTGTCCCCCTCTGTGTGTGTGTTGAAGTTTTTATTGTAGCATATGGGTTATATTAATAAGAAATATTCCCAAAAGGCTGCAATTCTTTAGGAGATTTTTACATTATCTTCTTACAATGTGGGTATGATGCTGAAGGGTAGAACAAACGTTATACAGGTTCTGTAGGCCAATAATGACGAAACCAAAACCAGCTACTCCTGAAACACCAGCAACACCACCACCTCAGGGACATGAACAATCTCCACATGGTGGAGAGGCTAATGCAAATGCCAATGAGAATGCAGGAGCTGACAGTGAGGCCCCACCGGCTTCTGCAGAACCCATGGAGACTGACAAGTCGGATAGCACAAATACTGCATAATTCAGCAGGAGGCTTTTTAGCCAAAAAATTTGGTTCGTAATGTATAAGTACTTTGTGAGCCTGAGACAAACTCCTTGGTGGGCTGACATGGGAGAGGCGTGTGGGATGTATGATGATTTGCATTTCATCTGTGAGGCCTTTTCTGTCAGATGCTCCTCACGAATTTTCATTATTTGTCAGCGAGTCTCTGGAATCCGGGTTTTTGAAAGTAAGGGGTTTTAAGAGAAATGTGTCGGACTTTATATTACTACCCAAGCACTGGCATTGGGTAGTAAATTTACTCTTCCAATGGATTCAAGTGTTTAATATTTTTTGATCTGTAGGATATGCCTTATTTCTCCAATGTCATTGTGGGTCTTGATTTTACTTTTCCGTTATTATGAACCGAGGTCTTCTGTTTTATTTTGTCTCAAAAAAAAGAAAGAAATAGATTGCTGTTTGAGCTTTTAATTCTTCAGTAGGTTAGGATTTTTTTCGTTGCACTCGGAAGAAGTGCTTTGATTATATAGGATTGATCCCAACGTGCGCCACATTAAGAAGCATGGAAACAAACATGACGTGCATGTGTGCGGTTGGTTCTTTTTCACAAATGATATAATAAGTAGGTTCTGCAGTTGTGAGGGGGACAAGTTATGATTTGATAAGCTGTTGGATTCTATGGGTTATAACCTATTAGTTAAGACTTTGCAAATGATTTGGGGGAAAATATCAAATTTGTACAGGTTGTCTTATTATCCAAATTAACGGGTAAATTTTGCTCACTATCTACATTATTAAAAAATATAAGTAAAATTAAAGTTATTTTAGAAACATTAAAGTTATTAAAAATTTCAGAAGTAAAATTAAAGTTATTTTAGTGATTGAGGATGTTGAAAAAATGTAAGAAGTAAAAATAAAGCTGTTTTAGTCCACTGGAGATACTGAAATATATAGAAGATGACACATTGATTATATTTATATTTTTTACAGCTCTCTGTTTTATTAGCTTTTTTTTTATTATTCTAGCTCTTGCTTCTTTCCTCGGCTCTTCGTTTTCTCTTTATTAATGCGTGCATGCTCTTTTTCAATCATAATTTTACACTTTTGTCTAATTTTAATTTCTTATATTTTATTAAATGATGTTGCTTATGGTAGAGTCTTTTGGGTTTATGTTGAATGGCTTGGGTCTTTCTTGATTGGGGTTTATGAGGCAAGAAAAGGTGTTTTTTACGTTGTGCTTATTGAACTCTCTATTGCATTATTTTTGTCGGGCTTTTCATTTAAGAATAAGGTATCTAAGCAAACAGCTTAATTATGAATAAATCTGTAAAAAGAACTCTTCGATTTCATCGAGCATCTCAAAACGTCAAGCTGGTCTTTTTTCTTGAGCTTGCTCCTCCTTAGATTATACGAGCTACAGTAATTAAAGAGAGCTAGTGTTGGGGTGAGGCTGTTGGACGTGTTTACAGTACAACTACCTATTCTCGACTTTGTGCCAATATTTGTTTGGGTTCTCACAACACCAGAATGAGTTCTTCATATGCGGCTCCGAGGCGGGTCGCGATTTAGTAATCTTAAGGGTGCAGGACAGTCACGCTACTTGGGCTTGCCTTCTTATAGTATCAAAGGGAAAGAGTGATGGGTGGGTTGTGATGGGACTATTTTCAAGTATGTAAGAGTTTAGCCCATAACATCAAACTAGGTCTTTCCAAAAAGTGGGTCTAGCTCTTTTTAATGAGGATACTATCAGTAAATATTTCACAAATGATAAAAATCATTATAATTTTACTATACCCACTATAATTCTATTATACCTTACAAGCTTCAATCTCATCTTCAGTCTTTAATATGCACACAAAGTTATTAACCACTGCAATAGGATGATGTTCATGATGTTCTTTTGGTGGAGACTTTGAAGTAATTTCTATTGAAGAAAAATATATTGCTTGTTCAACAACGGAGAGATGAAGTTGATCTTGAATGAACCTCCTTATTAAATTTGGTGAAGAAGTGTTCGTTGTAGACAAAAGAGACGTCTAGACAGTTGCGCCAAATCAAGAAACAACTTTGATATCAATAAGGAAATATATCGAGGAAGTTCATTCCATTAATGAAGATAAATCAGAGTTGTAGATTTAAATTTTTGACTTATTTTATGCAAGATTAGAATTTTAAGACAGAATATTAAATACAAAAATTTGATTTAAGTTGAAAATGAATTTGTTAATTATAGAGGAAATTATACAATAACTAAATAATATATAACTATCGTTGTCGATTAAATAGATTATATTTTTTTTATTTGTTGTATGTGTTAGCATACAATGCTTTAGTCATAGTCAATTTGAAGGTAAAAAAGATTCTTATTAAAAACTTTCAATTCTCTTTAATCGATGAAGGATTGTGTGATGGGAGATAATAAAGTGTTTGAATAGTGAAAAAAATAATGAGTCTTTATTAATTATGTGTTAATTTTTGACCAATTTTTTTCTCCATTCATGATGCTATTTTTAGAAATTTTTTCTGTTATGTTTGATTTTTAATTTTTTTATTTGCTTAATTTGGATCTTTCTTAGTCACAACCTTACTTAATTATTTTGATAATGTGTTTTTATAATTTTATGATTTCTCTCTTTGATTCTTCTATATGGATGAGCTCTATGTAGAGATTTTGGTATTTGAAATGTTGTGTTTCTTTTGACAGTTTTATTTTGATGGAGAGAAAAAAAAAAAAAAAAAAGGGCATGTGAGAGGAGAGAGGAAATAGAGGACAAAGAAAAATTGGGCTGATGTGGCATCTACTTAGGCAATTTAGTCATTCAAAAAATTGAAATAACTTTTTGAATATATTTTTTTAAATTTAAGAGTTTTACATTATAATTTTTTTTATTTAGAAATCTTAGTGTTATAAATTTTCAGTTAGAAATAATAGGTCAAATTAATTTTAAATTAATTAAGAGAACTAATTTATTTGAAAAAATATGAGTATGTTATTAATTTTATTTATGAGTTAATTTTTTGTAAAAATTAAATGGTTAAACAAGAATATTTTGTAATAAAACCGAAGTGTAAAAGATATCGAGTTTAATTTTTTCTATTTATTATTGTAATGAGTTTAATTCTTTATATTCATTATTATAATGAAAAATCTTACCACTTTAATGACGGCTATTAAAAAATTATAGGTAATGATAATATTGATTTTACATAATGCACTCCTCATCATCCAAAGATAAATATTAAAGAAACCTCTAAAAATTTTGTTTGACATTTGAAATATTTATTGACAAGAACAAAAAAATAAGTTATCGTTCTTACTAACAACTTAAAATTAATTAGTTTTAAAGGAATCCAATTCATATTTACCAAACTTTATTTTAACTAAAATTTCTTTAAAAATGAAGTGAGGCTAAAATCTCTCTGTGTTTCATACATTTACCGAAAAAGAAAAAAAGCGGAATAGCTTTCATTGGCCTCATAGGGCAAAATAGCTATTTGGGCTTCAATTCTTAATGGTCCAAACAGACCATAATTGTCTTCCCTCCCTCTTGCCTAGCTATTTACTTCAGTTTCAGTTTCACACTCCAAAATTCACGTCGAGCTCCATGTAATCGATTCTTTCCCCGCCTTTCCTATTTATATCAACAAAATAGAGAAAACGACTGAATGAAACAAAAATAGAAGGTAAGTTGTTTTTCTCCTTTGTTTCCGTTGTTGGGATTCATTTGTTATTCTATGAGAAATGCGTTTAATAGTCTTTGATTCTTTCTGCTGATTTTGGTGATGTTATTGTTATATGGGTAATGGGGTTTTGATGAAGTAATCCAAATTTGCCTAAGCAAAAAAATAATGGGTAAGGTAATTGTGGGGTTCATCGCTTCGAAACGACCAATATCGACTTTGCCTAATCTTTGTCAGAGAATTAAACAAACAGGTACCTTTCATTTCCTTCCTTTTTGTTAATTCTTGGGTATCTTTTATCTTTTTCATATTGTAGTTGATAAGTGCTTCAACGGCAAATAAAAGGTTCGTACCTTTGTGTGTAACTTCGTATATTTTATATATATATATCCTTTTATTTTCATGTGTTACTTGGTAGATGCTTCAACAGCAGATGAAAAAGTTACGTTTGTGTCATCATGTATTATCTTTTTATTTTATATTTTACTTGATAGATGCTTCAACAGCGGAAGAAAATGTTTATATTTTTATGTACAATTTGCATGTTATCGTGTAATTTATGGTTCATCTTAGCAGAAAATGAGATAGTTCAAATGTTCCGGTTACCCTATCCGAAGGATGAGATGCAAAACCTGCCCATGAGTCGAAAGATTTTCAGGAAGGATCCGTCAGTTAGGACATTGGATGAGAGATTCATAAGAATTCTAAGGATTTTCAAGTGGGGACGTGATGCTGAAAAGGCGATGGAGGTGCTTAAGTTGAAGCTGGATCATCGATTGGTTCGCGAGGTTTTGAAGATAGATGTTGATATTAATGTCAAGCTTCAGTTTTTTAAATGGGCTATGAAGAAAAGGAGAAATTTTGAGCATGATTCCACTACTTACATGGCGTTGATTTGTTGTTTGGACGAGGCTGGATGGTATGGTGAGATGTGGAGGATAATCCAAGATATGGTTAGGAGTACATGTGCTATTAGTCCTGCTGATTTGTCTGAAATTGTTAAAATATTAGGCAAGGCCAAGATGGTGAACAAGGCATTATCTGTATTTTACCAGATAAAGAATAGAAAATGCAAACCAACTGCTAGCACATATAATGTTATGATCTTGATGTTGATGCAGGAGGGACATCATGAGAAGGTTCATGAGATTTACAATGATATGTGTAATGAGGGCAATTGTTTTCCTGATACTATAACATATAGTGCACTTATCTCGGCTTTTGGGAAATTGGGTAGGGATGATTCTGCAATAAGATTGTTTCATGAGATGAAAGAGAATGGCTTACATCCCACTGCTAAGATATATACAACCTTGTTGGGAATTTACTTCAAGTTAAATAAGGTTGAGAAAGCTCTGGATTTGGTCCGGGAGATGAAAGTTAAGGGTTGCACTCCAACTGTCTTTACTTACACAGAGTGGATTAAGGGGCTTGGAAAAGCTGGGAGGGTTGATGATGCTTACATTGTGTTCTTGGATATGATCAGAGATGGCTGCAAACCTGATGTTGTGCTCATAAACAATTTGATTAATATTTTGGGCAAAGTGGGTCATTTGCAAGACGCACTTAAGCTTTTTAACGAAATGGAGGCTTGGCAGTGTAAACCAAATGTGGTAACATATAACACTATCATTAAGGCCTTATTTGAATGCAAAGCTCCAGCTTCTGAGGCTGCTTCATGGTTTGAGAGAATGAAAGCAACTGGCATTGCCCCTAGCTCTTTTACTTACTCTATTCTTATCGATGGTTTTTGCAAAACGAACAGAGTTGAGAAAGCTTTGTTGCTTCTGGAAGAGATGGATGAAAAGGGTTTTCCTCCTTGTCCAGCTGCCTATTGCAGTCTCATCAACAGTCTTGGGAAGGCAAAACGATTTGAGGCTGCCAACGAGTTATTTCAGGAGTTGAAGGAGAATTGTGGATGTACTACTAGTGCTCGGGTGTATGCTGTAATGATAAAATATTTTGGGAAGTGTGGCCGTCTAAGTGATGCTGTAGATCTTTTTAATGAGATGAAGAAACTTGGGTGCAAACCTGATGTTTATGCTTACAATGCCCTCATGTCAGGGATGGTAAGAGCTGGCATGATGGATGAAGCTCATTCATTTCTTAGAACTATGGAAGAAAATGGTTGCTCTCCAGATATAAACTCGCATAATATTATCCTAAATGGCTTGGCTAGGACAGGTGGCCCAAACCGGGCAATTGAGATGTTCGTGAAGATGAAACATTCAATGATAAAGCCAGATGCAGTTTCTTATAACACTGTTCTTGGCTGTCTGAGTCGTGCTGGTATGTTTGAAGAAGCTGCACAGCTGATGAAGGAGATGAATTCAAAAGGATTTGAATATGATCACATCACTTATGCATCAATTCTTGAGGCAGTTGGTAAGGTTGATGAAGATCGTGCACCTACTGTCTTGTGAAAGGGACCTGGTACTGTCAGATTAGTTTTCCTAAGGTATTGTTAATTTGATAATGCCCTTATTTGTAGTTGATGCGAATTATAACTTAGAAACACCACTGGGGGCCATTGATGAATCATTTTTCCATTGTTATTGGGCACTTTTCCATAATTTTCATGTGCAAATTCATTGGTAGAAGGCCATCTAGAGTGATAATTGCACGAATCTCTGAGAAAAGTTGCTCGAGAGAGAGGGGATCCACATTCTTTGGGTCTTGCACCTTCATCATTTGTACTGAGATGCACCTAATAGTCATTGAGCTAACATTAAGAAATTCAAATTAAGGAATTTGGATAATGTTTTTATTGGAAAAATGTTTAAAAATGATATTAAATCCTAGGACTGGCAACAGAAGATGGGGTATGTGTATCTTAAAAACTATTTTCTGATCCCTTAAAACTATAATGCTGCAGAGATGTTGGTTCTATCAGCTAGTTGTTTATCTTTTATTTATAAGTTATTCTAAAATTTCCATCTACTCTGTTGTTTAACTGACGTGCACGAATTGAAAAAAAAAAAAAGGTTAACATTTCCATCTAGTCTGAAGGTTAACCCACACTTCAGTTTTGAATTCATATTATTCATCTGTCTGTTTTCAACACGCTTAAAACATTTTCTCACTAGAAATTAAAAGCAAGATGCTGTAAGTCATTTTCATGGGAGGACTCGTCTTCCGCCTTCTCTTATAAAAGAGAAGGAAATTTCCAGGAAATATGGAGGTGGCTCTGCGGTGAATTCTGGAGCAGAATGGAATTTTTGGCACCTTGATGACATATGGCCTTGATTGATAAATTTGCTTTGCAATGAGACTGTTGGAAACTGCTTATCTGGTTTTGTCTTTTCATTGTTTTTGCCATAATCCAGTGATTGATTTCTTGGCTGCAGGTCCAGCTGCTAGGTAGTGTGCTGGTGTGGTGGAAAGCAATTTCCCTCTGCAAATTGAAAAGCAGCATCGTATTTGCAAACTAATTTTGATGTACAATTTGTAAAGAGAGTAAATAACCACAATCACGATCAACATTGCTTGAACAGAAAAGCACCTGCAGGATTAAACAAATGAGAAAACATGAGAATTTTGTTTGAAGCAAAGTTGGGGAAGCACATAATTCTTCTTTTCATTAAAAAGTGGCAGTGTTCTCCTCTGTGATGTATGCAAAAGAATAACGGCTGCTATATGGCTTCAGTTCCACATGCAAGTGATCAATGGGTTATTGAACAAGGGCTTTTCATTGTCTGGGTCTTTATGTTTTTCCAAGGATCGATGCAAACATGGAATCTAAGCAGCAACATGTCAATCCCCAGCATGACTAGAAAGCAAAGAGTCTTTATTCCTACAAAAGTTCAGACATCATTGCTTATTCCAGCTTCGAAAGTGCACCAGACCATGTAGTGAGAATCCTATTCTGACTTCATTCCTCATTGCGCCAAGCAGATTAGACATGAGGAGTAACCAAATGATGATAATGTGCAGATGAACATTTCAAGACAACACTGACATTATTAATTGTTCTCATGGTTCAATTAGATAACAGGAGCAAACGTATCATAAGTTGACTCTGGAGAATCTAGACATTTGAAGTTACATGTTTGTCAAATGAAACATATGCAATAAATGCAAGCTATTTCTCTTGCCATTTTGGTCATAACTTTCATTTGTTGATATCCAAAATGAATTTTGATCATAACTTTCATTTGTTGATATCCAAAATGAATTTTGAAAGGTAGCTTTTATTTGTTACATCAGGTTGCTTGGTTTTTATATGCACTCGTCGTCCGCGTAACATTAGATGGGGGATTAGTCCCTCCTAAGATACTTGCTCTAGTGCATGATAATAATTCAGACGCTTGAACGTAACACTAGATCAGGTTGTTTGGTCTTGTAACATCTCATATTGCCCTTTATTCCTGCATTGCGTGTAAAACCACCAACATTTTTTGCTCTCCTCTTTTAAAAAAAATCTCTCTTCATGGGCTATCTTATGCATATGAATTGGCCTACCAAGTGATTGATATGCAATTGCATAGCTTGAACATGTACTTAAAAGCACAAGAAAAGTGGCACAATTGCACCAAGATAGAATTTTTATTCTCTACCTATCTATACAGGAAAGGGAAGAATCGTTCATGCACAAGAAATAAAAAAGGAAAGGTGGCATACAAAAGAAAAACTTGCTGATTAAAGGAATGAATAGCTAATAATTACTATTACAACTTCTAGTTGCGTTACCAGAAATTGCAATTCAATAAGAACATTTCCGTACAGAGAAAATAGTGCTGTATAAAATTACCCAGAAGTTGAATAAATTCTCATGCATTCTGTTATTTCTTCTGGCATAACTAATACAATATTACCAGCAATTTTAAATTGCCTTGAAAGTGTCAAAGGAGGCCCAAACATTATACATCAACTAGCACATAAGCTAATTAATGTTACAAATGTTAATAAGGTCTCGCAACATTATCCACTGGCATTATCAGCAGAGACAACATTATCCTCATCATCGCCCTGCCGAATTTTAGCTATCTCAGCATGTGCTCTCTCCATGATCTGCCTCTTCTGCATTTCTAAATCCCTATGGAAATCCATCCTCATCTTCTCTAATTCCAGCATCTGCTGTCTTTTATGAGTCTCAATTTTCTCATATATCTCACTAAATTTCTGAATAGAATCTGCAAGCAATCTTAATGAGGACCCTTCATCGTGGTCCCTTCCAGATTTCCTCTTCTTCGGTGGAAGTCCATCTGAATCATGCTCCTCCCCATCAGCTGATTCTGAATTCCCTGGACTATCTCTCATCTCATCCAACCCATTTGCACGGTTTAGATACACTCTAGGGTTCATGAAAACATACTCTCCAGAGTCCACTCCGCATGAGAGTCCGCCTTGTTGTGCAGATGTCGACATTAGCATATCCATCTTCTTGAAATAAAGCCATTTGCTCGTACTGCCACCTGTCTCTGCTAGATTAATCTTCTCCTTCTTGTACTTCTTTTTCAATGTATCCAAACGATTCCTGCATTGTGTGTCAGTCCTCTCAATCTTTGACACCTCTGACACCTTTTCTGCAACTTCTTGCCATTCATCAGACCGAAGACTCTTCCGCCCATGTTGCAAAAATTTATCACCCCAAGCATCGAGCAAAACAAATGTTTCATGCTCAGTCCAATCAGTAAGTGGATTGCGCCCAGCAAAAGAGGGTTTTGGAGCTAATGGAGCAGTAACAGGAGGTGCCCGCACACGAGGAGCAAGTTCATAGCTTGAAACCAAGCTCTTCAGCTTTCGCTTTTTAGGGTGCCTTTCTAGATCAACATCATCAATTCTCCTACTATTATTCTTTTGGTCATCTTCCTCATCCTCTTCTTCATCAACATCTACACACTCATCGTCGTCACCGTCATCATCTTCGTCACCCACATCTGTTCCCATATACCGGATACCGTTATTTTGATTATTCTCCCCATCTTCCTCTCCCAAATCCTCTTCATCCTCTTCTTCTTCATTCTCATCGTCCTCCTCATCATCAACATATTGGTTATGAACTGCCCTAGAATATGGAGCATTCCTCACAGGAAGCTTTTGCCGGTTCAAAGAACCATAACCCTGCTGCTCATTCACAACATACGGGGCTGGAGGGTACCTTGCATCATCCTCAGTGTCATCCATTTCAAAACAAAACAAGAGAACCCGAAAATTCACCCCAAACCCACTCTGTTCTCTAACTTCAAGTGACCAAATCTCTTCTCCAACTTATCATCGAATTCGCAAAAACCAATTAAAATTCTTTTGCATCCCCTCAAGGATTCCGGATTTCAACTTCCTATTCTTCATCCAATCAATAACATATTCCAAAGTGGAAAGACCCCACAAACTTCCAGTACCATATTTAGTAACCCCAAGACTATTGCCAAAGGGGAGGGGGGGGTGACACTCACCTCCAAATGACCAAATATCCCAGAATAATAGCACCAAAACACAAAGGAAACACAAAAAACTTAGAAGAATCAGACAATATACTCCATCATCAACCAAAAAATCCAAGCTTTATAGTTCAAGATCGCACACTCCTCTCCTATTCCATCAACTTCAAATCTACTACCAACAAGCCCTCGAACATTCTTTCCCTTGAGACTCCAATTTTTTTTTTTTCACTTAAAACTCACCATTTCCCATCTTCCCACATCATCAAAAATCCACTAAAACAGACCCTGTATTTTTATACCGCAAAACATTTATACTTCTGAATGCTAAAAAATTATAATGAAACATGAACAACGAGACCTATTGTTCTTACCTTGAAGAAAATCAGTTTGAATACTTTAAAAAATGTCAAAGTTGCCAACTTCATCAACTGTAAAACCCTAATTGAAGCTCCCGAAAAGAACTGAGTTGAAGAATCGGAACAGAAAATTAAAGAATGAAAATCAACTAGAACTATGAAAATGGAGACAGAGAGAGGTAAAAAAAAAAAGAAAAAGGGAATTGTTGAGGGGTTGCTGCTAACGTACGCCTGGTGCCTTCTTTCTGATTTGTTGTAGGCCAATTAATACCAACAGAAGGCCCATAAAGTGAGGGCTATTCCTCCATGGTTAGATTTAATCAGAAGTGGGGCTACGGCCTTTTTTTTTTATTTATTCATTTTTAATTTAGTGTTTACTTGTTAATATTTAATAATTTAATATTTAAATATTAAAAAAATATAAATATCAGCATATAACAAATCATTTAAAATTTAGTGTTTTGAAAATATAATTAAATGTTAAAAATTAATTTTTTTAGCATTTAAAATATAAAAGTTGACATTTTAATTTTTTTTACTAACATTAACCTTATATTTATTATACTTTTATTTATCATTTTATATTTAATTGTATTTTTATTATTAAATTATTAAAATATTTTATATTTATTGATCACTCATAGTTAATTAGCAATGATTCATTGTTGACTATACTCATTAAATCAAACAGTTCTTTACAAATTTAATTTTATTAAACTAACTTTTTTTGTACTTAATAATTAATTAAATACAATATAGAGAAATTTGGTTGCACAATATAGAGAAAGTTGTTTGCACACTAATCTTTACTAGAGCATAGTAAATTTGTTATAAATAACATAGCTATAAAATTACACTTCATGACATTATGCCGTTAAATTATCATTTATTTATTTAAGTTTTTGAAAATATAAATAAATAATATGATTAAAAATGTAATAAATTTGATAAATCTAATTAAATTCACTTAAAATGAAAAATATTAAAATATATATGAATCACATTTAAGATTTTAAGTAATAATTTAATGAGAAAAATATTTAAGTGATAGCATTAAAAAAATTAAGTAAAAACTTAATCTTGTTAAGATGTAAAATATAGAATTTAAAATTTTAGTAGCATAAAATGTAATCTACTTTAAAATATAAGAAATTAAAGTACTATATTGTATCTCTTTTTTGCATCAAGACTCATATTAGAATTATTTATTTAAAAAAAAAAGTTTAATCTCCAAATGTTTTTCCTTTAATTCATTATGTTAAAGTCTCAAAAACTTGCATGTTATTCCTTTCCAAAAAAAAAAAAAAAGTCCAACAACAAAATTGGCATTTTCAATTTATCCATGTGATCAATTAGTTCATACTTCGTACTGATCCACAATAAGCCTTACGTCACTCCAAAATTAAGCAGAACAGAAAGCAGGGCAGTCAATTCATAAAATCACACGCTAAAGATGGACCCTACAGACTACAGACTGATGGGTAAGAGAATCTGCACCTCCACGCCGTTGGATTAGCACACAAAAAACAGACACGTGTGGTTTCATTTTTCAATTTTATAAGGGGATGTATAGAATTTTGAGAAAAGCTGACTCACATAAAACGACAAGTGAGAAATGCAAAGAAAAGGTAAAACCAGTGGAGGAGAAGCTGAAAGGCTGAGTTGAGGGAATCATCACCAGGGCTGGACATCCAGTCTGTTCGGTTCAAATCGAACTAAATTTATGAAAAATGAATAGATTAAATTTAGTTTAAATTCAAATCGAATCGAATCAAAATTTAAGATAAATCGAAGTAAATCAAACCAAAAAAATTAGTTTGGTTCGGTTCGATTTTCAGTTTTAGACTCAATGAGTTGTTAAGTTTTTTTTATCTTATATAAAATAATTTATTTTTAGTTTTTTAAACTCAAATTAAAAAAAAATCTCAAAAATTAGGTTTATTCTGTTTTCTCAATTTTAAACCGAATCGAACCGAATTTACTTTAAAACCAAGCCAAATAGACCGAATTCACTCAATTCGGTTCGATTTTTCGATTTCGGTTCGGTTTTGTTCACCCTAATCATCACTATGTAGTTGTGGGGTCCACATATGGGATCCACCATATCATCTCCTGATTGTGATGTTGACGCTGTTTGTTCGCCGGTAAAGCTTCCTTTTTTTGTGATTCTACCTTTTTTGTTTTTTTTAAATTATGTACAAGATTGTAAGAGGATTTTTTTTGGCATTGCCGTGCATTTAAATGTTTTGTTATTAATCGTGTTTTTTGGCTTTCTATAAAAAGATGGGTTGGTTACTCTAAATCTTTTTATGTTTATTATATTTAATTAAATTATTTTTTATTTTTTAATATTATGTTAAATCGTTTCTTACATTGATCAAAGTTAATTTATATTTTATTAAATTAATTATAATGAACCCTTAAATTTATCATATTTATTTATTTCACATTTTTAAAATACTATACTAAATTATTTCTCATATTTACTCTTTTATATTAAAAAAATTTTACGATGTTCATATGAATTTAACAAATTTTTTTTAGTATAACAAAACAAAATGTGTGAAAGATAATTTAGTATAATATTAAAAAGTATAGTATAATTTAGTTATATATGATAAGTATTAAAGGGTTCAATTAACCTTAAAAAGATTAATTTTGGATATATATGACCTGTGTATTTACTAGTTAAGTTAAACAATAGTTTTGAATAATTTTAGACACTTTTTTATTTTAACTTAATATATTTAAAATAATTTATTAATCTAAATGCTAATTTTAAAAAATAAATCTAAATTAATGAAAAAATAAAATTTATTAACATTGAAACTAAGCATTAAATTCATTAATTATATTCTTAAATACTAAATTACTATAATGCTTGAAAATTGATTTAAAATAAATAAAACTAATTATTGTATAATCTAAGAAATAGAGAGTTTTAAGAATTTTTTTTTTTTTGGAAATAACATATAGCAATGTTTTAAAAGTACTAAAATTTAAACATACATATCTTGAGATAAATGACCTTTTTTCTGCCATATGATGCATATGATGTGATAATGATGTATGCAATTATTTATTCATGTTAAACACTAGTATAATTTTATTATGAGAAAGAAAATATTTTTGGTGTATGTAAATTTATCACATCTTATATTCACTAATATATATGAAATGCACATTAAGTTCATTTAATAAGTTTTACTTTTACTTTATTCATTTCACAATATCTGTTGTTTTATAAAAAAATTTATTTTAATATAATTATTATTCTACATTACCAATGTAATATTAATTATTTTATTTTCAAATTTACTCTCATCACAACATTTTTTCTCTTTTTTAATTAAATGTTTTCTTACTGTTAGTGTAGAATTTTAAATAAAAACAATTAAAAATATACTAATTAATAGTAATTGAAAATTATTTCTAATTAATTATTTTTTAATGTAAGTGTATAATTCTAAAAATACATATATTGTGAAACAGATGAAATAATTTTTTTTTTTGTATTGAAATTGATATTTTCTCCATGTCAAAAAAGGTTATAGTTATTCATACTCATTTTGTAGCTTTTTGCAGAGCGTGTAACTAACTGAAAATTCTTAATAAAATCTACTTGCACTATTTTAGAATTTTTTATGCTTTTGCTGAGGGTGTAAAACTTCGAAAGTCATGCAAATAATTGAAACTTTTAAAAAAGTTATTTATTATTTCTTTTTTAAATGTCTCAAAATATATATTCACTTTCATTAACTATAATCAAAATTTTGTAATTTGTCCTTATTAATTTTTAAACAAGTAAAGTATATTTATTTTTCATTAAATATAATAAGAGTACAAATGAAAAATATATTACAAATTATAAGTTATCAAAGTATTAAATATAATTTTTTAAAACAATTTGAAAAATTATAGGTGATAATCTTTTTAGGACATAAGGAGTATTAAATAATCATATGAAATTTTTTAGTATTTTCATTCAAATCACTAAAATACAAATACACATTCTAATGAAAAATTTTAAATTTATTGCTATATTATTTTTAAAATATCCATAAATTTATAATGATTGAATTTTGACTTAATAACATTGATTTTTTAAAAAAAAATTATCATATTCTGAATTCAATCTTTAATTAGTGTCAAATTATCAACAAAATATCATAATATGTATAAATATTAAAATTTTATGACAAAACTTAAAATTTATTTTAATTTCACATTGTGGGAAGATATAAGTAATTTAACATTTTTTAATTTCATTTACTTATTACATACTACTAATACTCAATTTTATGATTATGTCAAATAAAACTATTATTTTAAATAAACATATTTAAAATATTCTATTTTTATTATTCAAATTGATCTTTTGCGTGTATGATAAGATGTTAAAGATTAAAGTTATTTTGTTTTAAGAAATTGCATTCAACCAATTACGTAGTTTATAAACATTGAAACTGATCAAATAAAATTTAACTAAATTCAATAATTACAAATTTACAAAAAAAAAATTAAATTAAAAATTTGTAATTTTTTTTAGTTTCCGCACACCCAATGTTCAGTATGTGGCAATAGGGAAAAAATATATATTACTGAATTGATGTTATCGCCACGGAAAAAAGCGTCGTTACACTGCAGCGTTTAGTCCCTTCAAGGAAACAAGAAGTCCTCTTTTGTCGTTGCGTGCTGACTCCCTCAATAAAATAAAAACCCTTTATCTTTACGAGGAAAATCTACGGTATGCAACACAAGCACTATTTTGTGGACCCCAATCCAACACCACACTGATAACCAGATTCTCATAATCTCCTTAAATTTGCAGAGCACAAGTTTTTTAGGTGTGAATGAACTACATCCGATAGAAGCTAACTGGTACAGTATATAAAATATGCGTAGTTTTTTACATGCTGTGTGCTATACGTATTTCCTTCTGTATCACATGTGAGAGGGAGAGAAGGTGTCTCTGTGTGTGTGTTTGTGTATATCAGAAAGTATCAGTGCGTCTCTGATTTCGATGCAAGAGAGAAGAAAAAAAAATTTTTTTTTGAACTGAAAGAAAAGAGATAAATAAAATAATAACATTTTAAAAACACTGATTAGCTGAAAGAAGTATATAGGAAGAGCTAAGGGTTGTGTGTGCTGTGTCCATATCACTATTACATGTCCCTATTTGCATATGAGAGTTCCTCTCCTGCTCCTGTTGGAAGTTTTAAGGGGTGGGTTTTCTCTGTTTTTTTTTTTCTTGGTTTTATAGCTCATGTTAGTGATCTATTTGATGTATTAGTTGCTGGGTATTTTTAAATTTCTAATCTTTGGTTTTGGTTTGAAGCCATAGTAATATAATTTTCAGTGTTTGATTATTTTAGTTGGTTTTCAGTGATTTTAAGGGTTTCTCTATGCATGTCTCAGCTCTCTGTGCTGGAAACGTTGATCTGATGTTAATTTTAAGTATCTTTTGAGGAGCTTGGGGGATAAAGCAATCAATTTTGTATCTATTTAGTACCTGTGCATGCCTAATTTTGTTTGATTTCTTGTGAAAATCTCAATCTTTGTCTTGTATCATTGATGATGCATGCATTTGATCGTTCTGGGGTAAAAATGTAAAGCAGCTATTTTGTGACCGCTCTCTCTCAGCTCTCTATGTGAATGTGTGTGTGTGTGTGTGGCAAAAGGGGAAGGATCTGTTATCTGTACTGTTGTCCATCTTGATGATTAATAGGCCCAGATTTTCTTATTTCGTAATACATGTTTGATTCTTTTTTCCTTTTAATCAATATAGTTCATGCTTGTTTTTAGTCCTTTATGTGTGAAAGTATCTAACAGATGTTAGTTGATTTGTTGCATGCTCTTTTTTTTTTCTTTTTTTTTTTTTTATGATTAATAAGTCGTTTTTATCTCCATCTCTTTAATGGTCTGTAGTCATTGGATTCCTGGTCTTGAATTAATGAAGTGCTTTCTTTGCTTTTATTGCTTATTCATCATATCATCTTTGGACCTTTATGGATATATAAAAAGAGCTTCTGGATTGTTGATACCTCGTTTTAAATGTGGTTCTCTGATATTAGTCAAAACTCATAAGTGTCAATTCATTTTGGAGCTGTACTGGGACCGAGGATTTGTCATCATAGGGACACTTTGGTGATATCTTGTTCATTGACATACGTTTCCTCTAAATGATTTATTTCTCTTGCTATTTTTTCGCAATTTTTTAATATTCTGTATTTTTTTTGGTGGTTTCTACTTTTCTTTGATTCTATCAATCTCACCATTACAGCAAGAAATTGCCAATTTTGTATTTCAAGGATTAAGATGTTCTTGATGATGGTTACAAGGAGAAGCAGATCACTTTAGGAAGGGGCATGCATATTCAATTCTAATGGCTGATTCTGCTTCGGAGTCCCATTGCCAATCTCATGCATTGGGTCTGAGACAGATAAGCAGCTCATTTTTCAATATTCCTGGTTTCTTTGTGGGGTTTAGTCCTAGAGGTTCATCAGATTCTGACTCAGTTAGGAGCCCTACATCTCCTCTTGATATCAGTTTTTTCTCAAATCTTAGTAATCCATTTAGCTACAGGTCCCTAAGATCACCAGCCCGAAATGATGGCCGTCAAAAGAAATGGGATCACAGTAAAGTAGATCTTGGCATCATAAATTTACTTACTGATGAAACCAAACCAACTGCTGAAGTTCTTAATTCACCAAAGAGGAAGAATATAGTCTTCGGATCACAGGTGAAGACTGGATATTCCGTGAAATCCAACTCTTTGCCAAGAGACTGCATGCTTTTGCTACTATCACAAACCAAAACGCCTAATCCCAAATTAGGTAAATCAGAATCTGATGGTGTCTTTGGGAATGCAGAAGTCCATTCAGAACCTAAACCATTTGAAAACTCTTCACCTATTAGCTTATCACCAAATTCCCCTTTGAGTTCTAAAAAATTTTGTTTAGAGAACAGAGCCACTACAATAACAAGTTCGCTAATGTGTGATGGCGGAGGTCCACAAATAGAAACTTCCTTAGTTAAGTCAAGTTCGCTTCCTGTACCCATTGGCTCTAGCCATGGATATGTAGGCTCTCTCTCTGCACATGAGATTGAGCTTTCTGAGGATTATACCTGCATAATTTCTTATGGTCCAAACCCCAAAACAACTCACATTTTTGGTGACTGTATTTTAGAATGTCACACAAATGAGTTGTCCAATTTTGAAAAGAAAGAAAATATGGTGTCTGAATTGCCTCAAAAGGCTAATTGCCTTGACGGTTCAACTCCTTATCCCTCTGATGAGTTCTTGAGCTTTTGTTACTCTTGCAATAAAAAGTTGGAGAAGGGAGATGGCATTTACATGTATAGGTATGTCCCCAGACATCCCTGTATAAATTGCCTTGCTTGTGATCATGACCATGAAAGCTAGTTTGTATTTTCATAAACACTGTTGTGGTTTTTGATGTTTTGTAGAGGTGAGAAAGCATTTTGCAGTTTTGATTGCTCCTCGGAGGAAATCTTTGCTGAGGTTGAAACCGACCCTAAAAGCTGTCTTCAGTCCAGCTACCATGAAGACGTTCTCGTAACAGGCATGCCCATTGCTGCATAATGGGCCGATGTTGCTCTCCTCAGGCTCTTATGTCTTGGTGATAAACAATGGATCATCTGTTCTCAATAGCTGTTTATGTGCATCTGTTTGCAGCCATGGATGATTAAAAAAAGGTGAACCATGCTTATTTCTGATTGTGTTTCAGCTTTCACAGCATTTATGAGTCCTGGGTAGCAGCAGCATTGAGTTTCCTTTTTGTAGTTGAGGCATAAACATTATCTTTGATTGTTGTTATTCTATGTTTTCAATTAGATGGGTTAGAAGCGTCTAAGAGCCCTCACTCATCAGTTTTCCTGCCATTTCTATATCCTGCCTTTATCAGAAGCTCTTGTACTGCCTTTTGAAACTATTGAACTCATTAGCAAAGATATTCAACATTTATCTGTGAAATGACATTCTCTAGATACGGATTGATGAAATATAGATTGATCATTCGTGTACTTTTTTTTGGGCAAGGCATATGAAAGCATTTTTTTTTTTCTTTTCCAGCTTGAAATGTTTTGGTAGGGTTCCTCTGTCTTGTGAGTTAATAAAATGATAGAAATGCGGATTGGATCTCATACTTAAATGGGAAAACTAGGAAAAATCTCGTAGTCCATCTTTAGCCATCTCCAGCTACAATTTGAATATATATATATATATATATATATATATATATATATATATATATATATATATATATATATATAAATAAAAAGGGCCAGGCTAAAGAAACAAAAAACAGTAGAATGTTAGCAACAAAATAGGTTTCTA
>CATIWR010189596.1:0-13648 GCA_949677035.1 Omphalea diandra
TATCATATAAAAAATTTGTTTTATTCGAAAAATTTATTTCATTCTCTCATTAAATATTAATTTATATATTTTAAATAATAAATTATTTAAATCATTTAAAATAAAAAAGTCTATGAAATATTTAAAAAATCAATTACATGATATGAACCTGAATATTCTCAAAAAATTTATCCTTGAAATAAAATTTAAAGACTTTATTAGTTTATTATTTAAATATATAAAATAAAATTTTATAGTTAAAAACATGAAATTAATGTAAAATTAATTATTTATCAACTAAAATAAAAATTAAATTTTAATATTTTTGTGAAAATTATTTAAATTGAGTAAAAATAAAAATATTGTGTTAGTAAAATTTAAACCAAAATTTGAGTCTAATTGAGCTAATTGAAAAAATATAAGGGTGAATTGAGATTAAATATTTACTTTACGAAATAGTGATTTTTACTTGGGGTGCAATTAAAAAATCAACTCATGAAATTAGGGTGTAATTGACTCAATTAGAAACTTTAGATATAATTAAAATTTTGTGAAAATGTTTGACTATTTTGAGTTATTAAGCTAAAAAATTTTGGTTGTAACAAAGAACATTCAAGATAAATTATGATAGAAACTATTTTATCATAATATTTTTTCACACTATATTGGTGTCAAATTTATATTGCCACCAAATTAGATATAAGAAGTAATATTGTTATAATAATAGTTTGTAACTATGTTAAATAATTTTATAAAACTGATAAAATTATTTTACCACAATGAATAACTTGTGTTTTTACTAAATAACTTGTTAATATAAATAAGAAATTATAATTTAGGTACATGAGAAGTCGCAGTAAAATTAGTAAATTTATTAAAAATATAAAATATTAACATATTTTAAAAATAAAATAAAATAAATTTGAATTTAATTAAATATTTTAAATATTTTTTTAAAATAAATTTATTTTTTATTTTAGTTATTCTACTTTATATATATAGTAATAAAATTTATTTTTCCTATTATTATCGAGTTATTGAGTCAGGTCACGGGTTGACCCATTCGGGTCAATTTTGATCTCGACCATCGGTTGATCCTTGTCTGACCCGACCCTAAAATTTTTGGGTTATTTCAGTTTTACTCCGGGTCAGGGTTAGGGTCACATTTTTTCGGTTGGATTTGAATCGAGTTTCAGGGCGGGCCAAAAACTGTCATCTCTAGCAATAATAAGTCATTGTTCTATTTGTTTTCTTTAATAAAGTGGTTTTTTTAATCCTATTTTATTAGTTTTTATTTTGTTTTATCTCTTCTTTGAGAGTTTTTATGAAGTTTATTATTTGTCTCTTTTAATGAGAATATTTATTTTTTCAAGAGATTTTATGATCTGAGATCGATTATTTAATAATATATGATGATATACTATTGGGTATCATTTTTCAAATTTATTATACCGTATTGTATGAATTTCAAACCACATTTTGCTATAACATCATATTTAGTTGAGATTTCTATAACTGATAAAAATATAAAGTTATCGATGACAATTCGTAGTAAAAATGGAATCATGATTTCAGTATTAAGCAAATATAATGTTATTATTAGTGTTAAAAATCAATTTTATATTAGTACTTAAATCATAAGATAATTTTTCTTTTATAAATGTAACATAATTATTCATTAATGGAAATATCTTTCATTATTTTAAAAGAAATAATTTTAAATTTTGAATTTTTTCACAATGACTTAATTTTAAATTTAACTAATTTAATTCAGTTTTTTATTTTTTAATTCTAATTGATTTTTAATAAATTCATTTTTTATTTATAATAAAACTAAATTATTAATTAATTTTTAATTTAATCGATACAACCAATCAATGGAAAAACCTTCACTCAGACTTTTGAATTAACACAAGTATTTTGCACACACCAACATCAAATTGATATATCTTTTGTCTTGGTCCTTTGTTTTTTTTTTTTTTTTGGACTTTTAAATTTCAACTTTTTTAAGATCTTATTTGCGGTGTGACTGACCATTATTTTGGATTATATATTAATTTATTTGCGGTGTTCCTTACCATTGTTGTGGGTCATATATATATATATATATATATATATCTGAATTTTCAACAAGGCTTCACCTAACCCAAATAATCTAATTTTAAGTTTTGAACTTGCTTACATATGTGATTGGACTCCACTTTGTATTATGCTTTAATTATTAATGAAAAAAAAAAAAAGAAGCTCTTTCACTTTTTGAAAAACAAAATTTCTGTTTGCCTTTATATATGATCTTCCCCATTAACAGCTATTGCTTTCTCTTAATCTTCATGTAGGTCAACTTTGCAGCAGCTTAACATGTTGCAGTGCCTTTTGGTTTCTTGAAGTCGGGTAGGGGGAAAAAAAATTGCGAGGTGTACGAACACGGACATTCATTTACATGCTTCATCAAAATTTATGTGGTATGATGACATGCAAATTAAGAAATCTCTCTAATATAGTAAAAATGGAAATCTTCAACAATCAGTGGGGAATAAACCCAAATTAAACAGCCAATTCCTTTCGTAAGATTCATGATAGGCCTCCAATTTTGAAGTGTGAAAATGGAGAACTACTGGGTCTGGGTCAGGGTCAAGCATTTCAGCTCTCTAAATAGATATGGTGGCCAATTGGTCCCATGTGATTATGTAATATAGAGAACTGTACAATTTTGACAGTTGTCTTGTCTTGCACTGCACATCTTCGGCACCGGATCCAAGGCTCTGCCGTCCTTTAGACCACAAATGGAGTACGTTTCTAACCAACTACTGTTGACCATTTTGGGGAGGCAGGAAGGACAACGGCGACTCTATTTTTCAACCATTGGGCTAACCCACAGAATATCATTTTGTTGCTTGCATATCGTGGTTCTTTCAACTTTTGAGTCGGGCCCAAATTCGTGACACTTGGGTTCCTGACACTTGGGCTTTCAATGTTAAATATTCGTCAGGATTTTATAATCTGGGTCATATTGAACCAATAGTGGAATAATTAATATCTCTGTGCTTCTGCAGCTAGAATAATTATTTTGGTTTCCAATCATATCTTTGAATAACATTTCGAATTTATCAATGGAAGGAGACTTCTCACTTTCTAGTCAGTTTGAGTGGCAGATTTAGGATTCTGTATTCAGCGGGTGAAAATTCGGATAGGTGATTCAATTATTGGGTAGTCTAATTTAATTTTGACTAGATAAAGTATAATTCATATAAATCTTATATAACATATATTTTAACAAAAAAATTAATAAAATAGAGAAAACTCACTTAAAAAACTACTGACAATGATAGATGATCAAAGCAGCAATAACAGTGCAGAGAAAAAATGTGCAAAAAATAAAAATATATGAATAAAAACTAAATAGAACGAAAATTAATGAAAAATAAAGAAAATAAAATAAACAAGAAAAAAATTATATAAGTAACCAAAGAACAATTCCAAATTCATTTCAAATTTCAAATAACCATTAAGCTCCCAATTAACACCATGATATGGGAGTGACTCATAGGTGTGCAATACCTAATCAATAATAAATAACACACAAATGCTAAAAAACTCTAACACTAGCTACCTTATCGCCGCATTTAAATAGCTTGAGCCCCCTTACTTCACCCTTTAAAATGACGTAACAAAGATTTAAAAGGTATGTAACATTTTCTTTTCAAAAGGAAAATACATCAATCAAAGTTGAAAGCTTTTCTAAATCACTAGAGAAAGAATTTCATCCTTAAACATGTACGATCTTTTGTTTTCTTATTATATTTATTTTACTTAACAGATTATTTATGACATGACATGAATATTTTCCTCCATCCTTAAAACCTTGTTTTGCCATAGACAAAGATTCAAAAGTAATGACATCAGAAATGATGGTAGATATCACCATACCAACTAACATGAACCTATAAACTACTCTATTAGAAACACAACCAGTGTCTCCAAAAATAGGGCACACAGAGGAAACCCATTAGCCACTCAAAAGCAAAGATGATTCTATAGAAGAAGAAGAAAATGAGAGTGAAGTAGAGGAAGTAGAAGAGTGAATGTACAATAAACTGAAAAAAGCATTATGCTAGTAAGAGTGGTTACACCTTCCCCTAAAACCATTGACAATTAAAAGAAGCAATCCTTAAATTATAGAGGTGAAGAGTAGAATGATCAAGCTAAAGCTTGTGAAGATACAATTAATATATAATATTCCAAAAAAGTACAAGTTGAAGGTATAAAGCTCTGAAATGAGGACATTTTCCCTTATTACAATCGAACAAATTTATGCTACATGAAAAAAATCTGATGGTAAGGATAAGATTTCCACTAACTAGGTTTGCGTAAGAATCGTTGAAGGTTTTTAATCTCTTAATGGCTCAAATAGCACTAAATGGAATAAGGATGCTAATAGGAACATTTTTGTTAACTCAAGAAAAGGGAATCACAATTATAGTTGGTTTGATGAAACAGGTATACATATCAAGTGGAAGAGGACCAATGGCATACAATATTAAAACTTCGTGCAAACTTTTTTAGTCATTTCCCCTCATTAATTAAGAATGAAAGCATAAGTTCTTTATATTACCTTATAATAAGAAGTGACATTCTTTAAAAGGTGGATGATAGAAGAGGAGTGGGACATTATAATTATAATGACAAAGGAAGAAAAAAAAAAATGGCAAGAAACCTTTAAACTAAAGCAAAGGGTTTTAGTAAATATCATAAAGTTAGTAGAAGAATACTGTCTGAAAAGACAACTAACTAGTATCTCTTATTAGTTGGAGTTTCAAATTGTATACTAATACATATTAATACTTATATGTTTTATAATAATGGATTTCAAAGCTAGTAATGAGAAGATGAGTAAGCAAAAACAAGCAACCTGAGCCAGTTAAGGAGCAACATGTGTTTAGAAGGTCTTATTATAGAAAACAACCAGGAAGAAAAAAAATATGAAGGAATTATACATGACTGAGCTAATAAATATTGAGGAAGAGATTGAGCTTCCTACTTGTACTTCAGAACTAGAAAAGGACAAGTCACAATACATAAAAGAGGATGAGTTACCTCTTCCCCAAAAGGCTTAGATAGATGTAATAAACATATACTCAGATGAAGAGCTTATAATGCTATTATTGTCCTAGGATGCCCAAAAAAGGGATGAATAAGGCAATGATATGTAAAGATATAAGATTAAAAATCAAGTAGTAACAATCATAAAGACACCAAAATTTTATAGAGGTTCGGCATAAACCCAACTTACTTCCTTTTTTCTGTATTTTGCCAGAGAGTTTCACTATCAAATAGCTTACAGATGTTATTCAAACCTTTATACTAGAGTAAATTTACTAAGCATCCCTTAAGAGCTTTTATCAAATAAGCATCATGCAAGCTTACCTAAGATAATTTACAAGTATTATCTTACACCTTTCATAAATGTTTGGTTTTATGTTTCCCAACTCAAGAGTAACCTCCCATAAGAATTACAATTGATGCGTAAGGATATACTCTCAAACACTCAAGTACTTTATACAATACAAATTTGTGAATCTAAAAAATAAGCTTATGATAGGATTGAGATTGAGATTGCTGAAATAACTTTACATAACTTCTTCTTCTTCTTCTTCTATAAGTGATAATGCTTATAAGCTCATGAAGAATATTTGGTTTAAGTTAATGGACTCTTAATCACTTTTGATTGCTCTTAGATTACTTAGTTTTCTCAACAAATTTTCTCAATATCATGTATATTACTTTTTTTTTTTTACTTTTGTTGATATCTAACAATTATATAGTAGTTTGAAAAAAAACTAGCCAATACTTATAATTTTAAAATTTATTAGACCTATTAGTATAGCTTTTAGAACCTTGTAAACACTCGTTAAGGATGATGACCATGGTCATTGAACGAGAAACGATCTCAAGGTCTTCATTCAATGGTCATTGAGTACTTATATTACTTCCTTAACAATAGTCATTAAGATAATTCCTATGGCTATTGAAGAATTGTTCTACACTTGTTGTGCTCCTATAGCCATCGTTGAGTAATGTCCATTTTATATAAACTTCATAGCCTTATCAAGAGGATTCCTCCTCCCCCTTCCCCTCTACCATGGCTAGAGTTCCACACTTATTGATATCTTTAATAGATGTTGAGACTTCTTCAATAATTATTATGACTTATGCAATAACCATACCTTCTTTAACATTATTTTCCAAGTTTCCTCAATGATCATTAGGGAATTTCTACTCCTTGTTGTGATGTGAATACTCATTGATTTCTTCTTAGGAGTAACTAATAACACATTTAATAGGTAAGCTTCAACCATCATTATTTTCTATACATTGTTATTATTTTCCATATAATGCCTATTAGAACCTATCCATCGTCATTGAGGCATGCCTAATTTACATAAATGAGTTAGCCATTTCTGCCAATCTCTTTCAATAATCATTAATACTCTTTAAAGGTTGTTGTTTTGCTTAAGCAATGTTGGCATAACTAACCACTAATGTTGGCAGTCCTTGTTTTAAGTTCTCTTTCAAACCAAATTTTTTTATTGTAAACCAACAAGTTTTTATTATGATGCCACTTCATATGGAGACATTTACTCAGTAAGAAAACTTGTTTCAACTTTAATATATTGAGAGTAAAATGAGGGACTTATAAGATCAAACTTAAAATACTTGCACATATGTTAGACATTTTATCCTTTTATATGCGATTACCAAAATAAGAATTAGAATATAAAAAATGCAACATTATCCTCCTCTTTGTTGATGACAAACAATATGATATAGCATGCAAAGTGTAAGATGAGTTAGGCTAAGCTCTCACTCACTTTAAATAGATTTCAAGCAAGACAACTACTCATTTTGACTTGTTATCTTTAAATTTTTCTTATCATGGACTTAGGTTTAGCTTCCCTTGGTATTATCATATGGATAAGCTCACATATATTTTTTACAATACTTAATCATAATATGTCTTATATCATTTAACCTTAATATCTCTTTTTTTTTTTTTTTTATCTATATTATAAGGAATTTCTCCTGTTTACCTACATTACTATATGGCACTTAATGCTTAAACTTTCTTCCTCTTCATCATCAATAAAAAGAGAAAAGTACCATATAAAGAGAGAAATACCATATAAAGGAAGAAGAAATAATAAAGGGAGAGAGAAGTAAGAATTTCATATAAAATAAAATTATATTTAGTTTAGTCATCAAATAAAATTTTAAATATAAATCTATTAAAAATAGAAATTGAAATATCAAAGAGAGGGTTTGGTATAAGAGCTAATAACAAGGAATTTGGATCAACAAGAATGTCAAGATTTCCTAGATTGGCTGTTATATTTAGTTTTTCTAGAGATGGACTCTAAGCTGAAGTTAGCTTACTTTGAGCTTTACCATCCTTGTCATTCTTCCTTTTATTTTCTTGCATACCGAATTTTGAGTCAACTTTGTGTTTCATGTTTTCAATTACCCAATCTACTATTTAAATGATATCGCTTACTTGCAAACTGATATTGTTTGCTTATCCTTGAAGAGTTGTGACCTTACTATCCAAATTACTCATTATTGTATTGAGGAAGGTCAGCTGCTACAATGACATCTTCAAATATAGAGAGAGATGAGTTATGAGATTAAAGAGCAGAAGAAGATAGTCTACTAAATTAAGCTATTGTACTTGTCTTGGAAGTTGCTATAAAGGAATTTACAACTTCCCTAAGGTTTTCTTCTTTTTTAATAGCTTATGCTTTCTTATTGATATGAACAAGGTGAGATTAACGTCCTTATCCAGATATAACCATAAGTCCTAAGCTTTTAATTCAAGGATCAAGAACAACATAAATCCTTAAATCTAAACTAGAACTCTAGAAAACTTATTTCTAACAACCTATGAATAAGATTTAAAGTTGTGTGAATCTCAACCTTAAATTAACTAAATAATTTTGAACCTAGATCAAACAAATTTTGTGAAATTATCAATCTTACTTAACAATATCACTAAATCCTTTCAAAAACTCAAGAAGAGAATAAAATCTCACCAAAAACTTGTAAAATAATAATAAGCTATGTACAAACTTGTTTTAGGGCTTTTTATAAGGTTACAAGGCTTAAACTAATACAAATCCTAATAAAAGATGGAAAAAATCTTCCTAAGATATTCCTAAACACAATAGGACCTATATTCCTTCCTAAATACTATTTTTCTTCCGAAAACTCACTAATTAATCTTTTTCCTAATGAAATAAGGAAGATATTAAAGACCTATGATTAACTAATAAAGAATTTAAAATTACAAAAATTAGATAACAAAAATTGCTCAAAGCCACACGACCATGCGCATAACTATGTTGCCATACTTTGCCAAAGGATCACGAAGACGTACTGCCATGAGCACGACTGTGCTATGACTTTCTGCCTAAAAAATGAGAATTCACCCTTGATGATGTACGACCATGCACACGGTTGTGCTTTAACTTTCTGCCTCAATTTCTTCTTTCCATGAATTAGGACTACATTGAATCAAACTAAGCACTTCTTTTGAAGACTCCATGCTCCTATCCATTTGCATTTGGTCTTCATACAATCTATTATCTTTTTGAGCTAATCTTTTTATAATTTCCCCTTGCATGAAAGCTCCAAGTGTATCTTTAAACGTCTTGAACCTTCTTCTTTATGATTGGACCTTGAAGTTGGATTGTATCCTTTGAATCCTTTCCTAGGCCATTTGCATCATTCCTTCCTTCTTCAAGAGGATTCATCCTTGAATCTAAACCTTCATCAAAGTCAAAAGGAGATAAATCAATAACATTAAAAGTAACACTTTCATTGTATTCACTAGGCAAATTTGACTTGTAAGCATTACCATTAACCTTCTTTAAAATTTGAAAGGTTCCTCTTCTCTAGGGTCAAACTTACTTTTTCTGAAATTCAAACACCAATCACTTGGTGCAAAAACAACATTAACTCTACCTCTATTAGCATTCTTAGCTATTTGCTCATTCCTTTTTCCTATGTTTGAACACACTTTTTCACGTAATTGTTTAACAGAATTAGATTTTTTTCCCTTCCAAGTCCAATTGCATATTTAAAGGTATATAGGAAAGATCCAATGGACTTAACGGTACAAACCCATAAACAATCTCAAAAGGGCAATAATGAGTGGATGAATGCACTCCTATTATATGCAAACTTTATATATGGCAAACACTCTATTGTCCTTAGGCACCAAGAAGGGGGGTTGAATTCGTGGATAAAAATTTTAAAAAATAAAGATAAAGGGGAGAAGAAGGAATGATAGAGACACAAACAATTTATAGTGGTTCGGGCAAAATTGACCTTACGTCCACTCCCCAATCACTTAATTGGGTATTTCACTATCTCAATGGTGTTTTCAAACTCACACCCAACTTATACAACTTGTGTTTTGATGGCTAACACACAACCTTACAACAAAGTGTTTTCTAGGCTAACACAAAACCTCACTCAAGTATTTCACTAGGCTCACACTTAAACCTTTCTAGAAGTATTTTTACAGGCTAACACAAAACCTCACAACTTGGTGTTTAATGCTCACACCTAACACTTATAATTACATAAAGAAGATGAAGAAAATGAAGAAAATGAGTAGCAAGGATTGAGAGCTTTAATCACTTGTAATAAATTCCTTAGCAACCTTCTTCATCACTGTTTGGTGGAGTATTTATAGCCAAACTTCACCAAAGAGACGTTGCAGATCATAGCTCATCAAATCTTTGAGACATGCTTGATAGATTTTGCATTAAATGCTTGTCAAGATGAAATCGAGGTCGCTATTGCCGTTCGCGGTCGTGAAATCTAAATTCTTCAAGGGAAACCTCGTTTGTGTCTAACGGCTAGTCCACGTGGCAACTTCTTATTTGTTTTCTAGAAAAATATAGTCGTTGTCTTTTACCTACTTTCAGAAGTAGCGGTCGCGAGTTTTCTTGCACAGGCCGCGACAGAGGACGCAAATCCTTCTGCCAAAGCGATTAACTTTCTTCCACACGGATTGCGGTTGCTACCAATAAGATGTCTACCAGATTTTTGACTTCCAATAGTCTTCTGGGACACTTGTCAAGCTCTGGTTGTGGACTGCTTCCCTCTTGAGTTACTTTAAAATTCACGGTCGCGACTAAGGCGTCACTTGCGCCGCAAATTCATCTGTGTCATTTTGGCTTCTTCCTTTCTAAGGGTCGCGATCGAGAATGGCTTTACGATTTTGCCTGCTTGAGTTTCGACATGTCTTAAAATGAGTCGTGGTCGCTAATCCCAGATTGCAGTCGCGATTTACATGTCACTTAGAGTTTCTTAACTCCTTTCATTTCTTCTTTGAGAGATTGATACATATCTGCAAAAACAACACTTATTTGAAATATTAGTGATGATCAATCTACTTTGTCAATATCAAAAGAGGTTTTAAACCTAAGATTAATTATCCTAGTCTAACAGGTTTGGTGTGAGCCTAAACTCTAAGTTGAGTGTGAACCTTAGGAAAAACACTTGTAAGGTTTTGAGTGAGCCTAAATACTAAGTTGAGTGTGAGCTTGTAAAAGGTTTTGAGTGAGCCTAAATACTAAGTTGAGTGTGACCTTGTAAAACACTAGAGATTGAGTGAAATACCCAATTAGTGAATTAGAGAGTGGATGTAGAGTTGGTTAATACTCAAACCACTATAAAACTCTCGTGTTCATTCTTCTCCTACCCTTTCTCTAATCTTTCATTCTTCTGTGCTTCCTCTAAAATCAAAAGTTCAAATTTGCAAAGTATCCAAAACCCCATAAGTGGTACCATCAAGTTAGATAAAGATGAATCGGGTAAGACAGAAAATGAAAAGAAATATCGAGATATGATCGAATCTCTACCTTATCTTACTACTTCTAGGTCGAATATCATGTTTAGTGTATGTATGTGTGCTAGGTTTCAATCATCTCCTAAAGAGTCTCATTTAAATGTTATTAAGAGAATTTTTGAAGTATTTGCATGGCACAATTCACTTAGGATTATGGTATCCTAAGGATTCATCCTTTAGTCTCATAGGATATTCGGATGCAAATTATGTTGGTAGATTATTAGATAGAAAAAGCACTTTTGGGACTTACCAATTTATAAGAGAATGCCTAGTATCTTGGTTTAGCAAAAAGCAAGTGTTGGTTGCCTTATCTACTACAAAAGTCGAGTATGTTGTTGTGAATTATTGTTACACCCAAGTCCTTTAGATAAAACAACAATTGAAGGATTTTGGCAAAATGATTGATCACATTCCTATTAAATGTGAAAACACTAGTGCTATCAATCTCTCTAAGAATCCCATCTAACACTCTAGGAGCAAACACATAGATATTAGACACTATTTCCTTAGAGATCATATCCAAAAGGGTGATGTTGTGTTAGAATTTATTGACACAAATCATCAACTTAAGGATATTTTTACTAAACCTCTCAATGAAGAAAGGTTGAACTTCATTAAGAGAGAATTAGGAATGCTTGATGGCAGTTCCCTAAAGTGAAATATTTGATCTTATATATGATTGTTATGTATGTTGATTGTTATTTATTGATTTGTGATAATTATATGTGTGATTATTGAATTTAATATGGTTTAATTGAGATGTCTTAAGTTTAAATTGCAATTGTGCTTTTCTGTAAATATATTACATAAATTAAGCATCAACATAGTGATGTGGATCACATTTTTCAAAACTTAACTTTCCATCCTTGTCCTTACTGACTTATAATTCACGATCGATATCTTTTAGTCACTGTCGCGAATTACAAGTCTAAGTTACTCGACTATCAAACATCAAATAGCAGTCACGAGAATCCAACTCTGCCGCAAATTTTGGTCAAGAATTCAAATTTTTTACCATTATAGCGCATATTCCAGAGGAAAATTTGTCCTTTACTCACATTTTTCGAAAATCGTAGTCGTGATATCAAAATTTGCAGACATGAATTTGAGTACCTACCAAGCCATTAAGTGATTTGACTACCAAACACTTCCAACTCTTCATCAATGCATTTCTAGATGTTTCTAACTGTTTACAGAGACCCCAAATGGCTATAAATACCCCTTAAACGGTGATTCTTCTCACTTCACTTCATACATCAAATTCTCTCTCTCTCAAAATTCTCTCATTCTCTCAAAATCTTTCAAACTCCTCCCATGGCTCCCAAGAAAATATCCAGAGCAGACAAAGGCAAGGCCATTCTCAACCATTTGCACTCCCTGTACTCCATCTAATGAAGGGCATCACAAAGAAGGAGAAAGAGTGTTTCAAGGAAAATTCTTCAAAGATCATCCTCCCCAACAAAATTCCTTCTACATTTCTATTGGAGACTTTAGGCATCAATGTAGAGATTCATGCATTCCTTTCAAACTTGGGTTGGAATGAGTTCATCTTTCGGGATGAACCCAGTTATGAAGAACTTGTTAGGGAATTCATGTGCACGGTTCAACTGAGTTGCAAAGTACATTCTCGAGCGGGGTAATACGGGTTACTTTTTTAGGCCTTTAGTGATCCATTTTTCATTACTTTCAACCAACTCTCCTCTCTTTTCAATCATGAAGTCAGAGAACACATACCTTTCATCATCTCCGCACTTGACGTTATTACTCTGGGTTTTGGTCGAAAATCTCAATTGAAACTAAACACGACCCCAGAATCTCCTTGGCCAAACACATCAAAACCTTACCATTTGGATACTTCATCGTATCATTACCTTCTCAGTTAATGCTAGAGGTGATGGAAATGAAAAAGTATCACAAAAGGACTTGGCATTTTTTGTTTGCCTTGTAAAAAACAAACCAATCCAAACTGGCAGGTATCTTGTGGATCAACTAATCCACATGTGCACCAAGCCTAAAAGCCAATTCCTTCTTCCATCCCACATCACTGCCATATATGGATTTGTAGGAGCTCTGAATGAGGATAATGAAAAGTTCTTCATTAAGAAACTTCTACAATCACAAAACTTTCTTGATCTTACCTATCTCATCAACGCCAAAGCAATTCACTCAGACACCTATACCTACACTTTAGGTGCTATTGGGGCTAAAAAGATGGAGTCCCCACAAGCTTTAAAATGGAAGAGACTAGTTATTGAAGAAGGAGTTTCATCCATCCCTCTTCATCCAAAGCCTAAGGCTAAACTCTCACTTGCTACCATCAACAACAAACTGGATAAGTTAATGAGGATGATGAAAAATAGATTTTTATTCCTCTCTCATCTTCATAGTGATATGGTAGACCTGCAAGAGAAGTTGGGAGTCCCTTCTTGCCATCTTCCAGACTTCACTGAGTTTGATGACACTCATGAAGAAGAAGGCAATAATCAAGTAGAGGATAAAGATGAGGCTGAAGGTCAAGATCTTGGTGATGATGAAGACTTTTTTTGGACATGATGATGATTCTCCTACTTTCTAGTTTAGGATCTCTTTTATTTTTTTTATGCAAAAAATGTGATCCTGTTGAACTAGGATAATCAATCCTAGGTTTAAAACCTCTTTTGATCTTGACAAAGTAGATTGATCATCACTAATGTATCAAATAAGTGTTGTTATTGCAGAATTGAATCAATCCCTCAAGAAGAAATGAAGAAGTTGATG
>CATIWR010189602.1:0-11893 GCA_949677035.1 Omphalea diandra
GGTTTGTTTTGGGTTTTTATTTCACCCTGGCCCCCGGCAATGTTAAATGGAATTTTTTTTTTATGTGGGTCCCCCCCCCCCCCCCCCCCCCCCCCAAAAAAAAACAAAAAAAAACCTTGTTTTTTTTTTCCCTTGTTTACATCGATTATGCTTCTGGCTACTGTTTGATTACTGCTTTTCATATCTGACATGAATAAGATAATTGGAGTAGGGAGACTAGCAATTACATGCAAGGAAACTCATATTAATCTATAGCTAATGAGCTAGATTCAATTTGTCTCCCCTTGGTGGTTGTAAAGATGTGCGCATAATGTAGATGTATCGCACATTTTACAACACAGTTAAAACTAGGCACTTGCTGGGATTATGTAGTTTCCTTTATCTCTGCCTTCCTAGCACCATCATCTAACCTAAATCCATAACAGGCAGAGATCATAAACAATCGTAAATTTCAATAAAGAATGCTATACAATAGCAGATTGCCTAAGTTAGTATGAAGTACCTGAAATGTTATGAGCTGTGGAAGAAACAGTAGAGCCTGGTGGTGGTGATGAGAAAAAATTGTTCTTCAGTGGGAAATGTCAAGATGTCTAAGAATGGAGCAGTTGTTGATACATAGAAATTGCAGTTGTGAAAAATTTTAAAATAGAACGGGGTGAGGCTTAGCCAAGTTTGGATTGTGCCCTATTAGTCACGCTTTTACCCTGGAGTTGCCGTATGTTTGTGTTGCTTGGAGGCTTTGTTTTCGGATCTTTTCCAAAACAGAAGATTTATATTTAGAGGAGACATTAAATTTTTGTAATAAACAATTTAACACCTAAGCACATTATAGATTATACATCTAGTTATATAGTGATTTTTATGTTGAACATTTTACATGATATCAAACATAAGACATTGATAAATATTTTCTTACCTTCTCCTTTGTGGAGTTATTGGATATTCCAACAGGGAAATTATTATAATGTAATAAGAAGTTAGATGTATAAGATAACCTCTATTGGGTTTTACCCGGCTTGTTCCATTTGTCTTGAGTAGAGCACTTTTGAAATATGCAATCCTTTTGGCCCAATATAAAAGGTCATGCACTTGGGCTTCCGTACTAAGATTATTCATGTGGAATGTATTTTCTGCCTGCAATCCTGACCTTGACTAAAAAGCTTTTCAAATTCGCTATTGTGCCATGACTTACAACAATGACAAGCAATGAAGCTTATAATTGTTACTGCCTAAATATTGACAGGATGCGAAGAAAATTGTTTTCCATCTTGTGACTGATTCTCTCAACCTCCCGGCAATATCAATGTGGTTCTTATTGAATCCTCCCAGAAAAGCTACGCTTCATATCCAGAGCATAGACAATTTGGAATGGTTGTCAGCCAAGTATAACTCAACAGTAAAGCAGCAATATTCCTTTGATCCGAGATATGCTTCTCCATTGAACCACCTTCGTTTCTATGTGCCTGATGTCTTCCCTCTGTTGAATAAGATTGTGCTCTTTGACCACGATGTGGTGGTGCAAAGGGATCTAACTGGACTCTGGAGTATTAATATGAAAGGCAAAGTAAATGGAGCAGTGGAGACTTGCAAGGAGAGTGAAGCTTCATTTCGCCGGATGGATATGTTTATCAATTTCTCGGATCCATATGTGACAGAAAGGTTTGATGCCAAGGCATGCACATGGGCATTTGGGATGAATTTGTTTGATCTGAAACAGTGGAGGAGACAGAATTTAACTGCTCTCTATCATATGTATTTGCAAGCGGTATGGACTTTTTGTTACCCATATTTGCTCTTGCCTATGTGATGATGTACTGTATCTATCGTTGATTTGTGGATCTGCGTTGTCGTCTTTGTTCTTAAAATATGGGAGAATGATTTGTTCTTGAAAATATACTAATTGGTTAAAAATTGGTGATGGATCATCAAGCATAACCGCATAATTTAAGGTATGCAGTGTGGTTTTCTGTTGGCTTGCGCACCACCTTTTTTTTATTTGTCTTGAAGTTTGGTCGTGGAATTGTGTGGTGAGGAAGTTGGGATAGGATGATTATGTCAATTTGCAACAAACAAAATTCTCGTCATTCAATGTTTTTTCTCTGCTCCTGATGCCATTGGTTCTGCTCTGATACTTGTTGCTTGGATAGTGTTACGTCTCAGTGTGTATAACTTGAGTCATGCAGGTTCACTTCTAGGTTTTAGGTTGACAAGATCTGTTCTGTTTCTCTGTTTTGATATTCATGTTTCATTGCAGATTTGGAAGTTGGTTTAGGTAATTTAATAATTGTGCATCTTATTGCATGCATTGTTAACATGTGCCCCTGACAGTTGGATGATGCACAGGTTACTCTTTATTCGTGATCTTTATTCTAATGTTTGTTTTCTTCATTGTCTGTCAGAGTTCGAATAAGCCATTGTGGAAGGCTGGGAGCTTACCCTTGGGCTGGGCAACCTTTTACAATCAGACAGTTTCTTTGGACAGGAGATGGCATAGACTGGGGCTAGGTTATGAGTCAGGAATTGGACAGAAGGACATCAACCAAGCTGCAGTCTTGCACTATGATGGAGACATGAAACCATGGTTGGATATCGGTATTGGGCATTATAAAGGTTACTGGAACCAACATGTCAACTATGATCATCCGTATCTACGGCAGTGCAATGTCCATGCGTAATTGAAGTTATAAATTACCAGCCCACACAACATCATTCTTCCTGGAAGTTTATGTTTTCACTGATTCTTTTAACAAGTTCTCTTGTAAATTTCAACTCAATTATTTTTCCCCCAAAAGCCGGCTGTAATCTTCTAGTAGTTGAGTCAAGTTATACCGATCAGTGAAATGAAATAAGGTTCTCAGCAGCATGTCCATATGCTGATTTGTTAGTTTGTACATAATAATTCAATTAAGGTATTTGGTTTAGACTCAAAATCATACATTTTGAAATAAGATTAATGAGAAGAAGATATCCCTTTTTTCTGCGTTTTTGTAGTTGAATCTTAGTTTATATATGTGATATTGGGACTTCCCTGTTTTCCGTTTACGTTGTGGTTCCAGTGGAGTTTCTCTCCTCGGTTTTCATCTTCCTAGTGGTTATCGGAATCGTCCATAGAGGGAAACTGAAAATTTTTTCTTGCCGAGGATATTCCTTTCCAAGAAAAAAAAAAGTAGTTAAATGAATTTGCTTAGCTTGATCTGATTATTCGTAGATGGATGATGTGGCACGTAGAGGAACGTTAAAGTTTGTGCACCTATCCATGTAATATGGTGCGTGGTCCGGACTTTGTACTCGTGATGACATTTAATTTGTAAATTCTCCTGTTACCGGTTGGCTACAAACTTGTGCTCTGCGGCTTCTTTGGATTCCTTTCAAATCCATTTTCTTCGAAATTGAAGAAATATGGCTACCATCAGCCCATCCTCATCAATAACGCGTGCCACTTTTGTGCACAAGTGATCTCCAGGGATCTCATTCTCTCCTGTTCTGGATCAGATTTTGCCTTTTCTGAAGTTATCATCAAAATATGACATTCTAAATGCGTGTTCTTTTGTGAATAAATTAAATTAAGTATGGCTTTGAGTCTTTCAGTGGATTGAAACATGCAACCTCACTGCACCAAGCCAAGCCTCAGTTGCATATTTTGTTTTTTTTATTTTGCATGTATATAAGGTTCCAGGCTTGCCAGCAATGACAGTGAAGGGAAAAGTGAGGTATTCCATGGAGGAAACGCCTTGTGTGCAACAAATTGTGTCAAACAAGGGCATGAGTGCATCAATGCTAGCAGCTGTGTCTGCTGCAACCATGTAAAGCCCAGCCATGGCTCTGGTGGATGAGAGAATGAGCACCGAAGGAACTGGACTTCCCTTTGTTTTGAGCAACAACGTTCTTGGTTGGATCCTGTTGGGTGTTTTTGGTCTCATTTGGTCTTTCTACATCGTTTACACTTCCTCCCTTGAAGAGGATGAGAAGTCAGGAATGTCTTTCTAAATTAGCCAAACTCAAACTCCTTCCTAAGTTTTTTGTCACGATTCCATGTTAAAAAGGAATGTAAAATTGGAAAAGTTTGGCATTTTTCTTACTTTTGTAGCTACCTTTTTTTATCGCAATTTGTGTACTTTAGTTTCTTAATTCTTCTTTTCTCCTCCTCTTGCTTAAATCTGATACGATATGTTAGTTTAATTTTTCAGTTGCTTGATACAATAATTTCAATTGAAATATAATTTAACCAGCGAAAAACTTAATTTCAGCCTAATCAAGTTTACTCATATAGAAACTTCTTTTAATAATATTTTTCCCGATGAAATATCATACATACTTATAAATAAAAGGGAAAAGAATTATATTGCAATAAAATCTTCAAATACTCATAGCATCAAATGGTTAATATGAATATGAATGATATATGGAATCCAATTTATGACTTTGAAAAACTCTTTGACTGATTGTTTCATGCAATGAAATGCTAGTGGAATATTTATTTCACTTACATGGAAAATATTTATTTCATTTCTAAAAATAGTTATCATATATTATAGTGATTAATAAACTATAATTTTAATTCACTTGTTATTTTATCATTTAAAATTTGAAATCGTAGTCATAAATAATTAATATTATTTTCTTTATTTTATTCCTTTGCTTGAGAGTATTATTTAGTTCAATAGTTAATTTTATCAAAACTCAAAAGTATAATTTAATAGAATAATTATATCTATCTGTATCAAATGAAAGTATAAAATATACTTAAAAGAAAATGATGACAATAAATACATTTGGCAATTATAAATTATTATTTAATATGTAGGTATATTATTAGATGAGTGCATAAAATGATTACTTTTATTTTTTAAAAAAATGAAAAAAAGGAAAACTTTTTGTAGATTTTTTGTTTTCAAGAACTAAGCAACAATTAAAATTTTGTAGATTTTTGTTTTTGTTAACCGACCAATCTCATGCTTTATCAAATAAAACGACTCCGTTCAAAAAGAACAAACACAAGCAAAACGACACACCGTTTTCCTCCGACCACAGGGGCACATTTTTTTTCTGCCTTCAACGGCGCCGTTTTAATATATTTTTTTTTTTTCTTTCCAGTTAGGGTTTTGCAGGGAGAATTAGGCACGAGAAGAATGTTCTACCCTTGGCCTAATAGAGCACACTTTCCGTTTCCCTCCTTACCTCCTTAACTTCTTCTCCAAGATGCTATCAAGAAGGAGCTTGAAAATATCTTCCTCGATAAGGTCCCCAATAGTTCCTGCCGTCCTTTTTAATTATTTTCAACTATTTTGCTTATTCTTATCTTAAATAACGTAAAAATAATTCTGTTTTTTTTATTAAAATGAAAGGTTATTTCAGACTTGGGGCTATGCATTTCGATATATGAAATAACTAGTATTGATGGCGGCTTTATCTTTCCTGGAGACGGAGCTTCTTATACGGTAACTATTTTCTCTCTTCCTGTTGTTATCAGTTACTGAATTGCTATATAGAAGCAGTGGATGTGGTTCAAATTTATTTGCAACAGCGCACAAATGATATACAGAGCATGTTTGGCATTGCTATTGCAAAAAGCTATAGTTCTTTCTTATAACTACTGCGTTTTTTATGTTCAGATAAATTTGTAGCTATTCGTCAAAATAGTTTAGTTATTAAAATTTTTAAAATGTGTGCTTTTTTTTTTTAAAACCAATTTTTGGCTCTTAAAACTCATAGTTGAAAAATATATTATCAATTACCAAAAAGAGTTTCATCCTTTTTTTTTTTTTGTGCTAAACTTGCCCTTTGCCGTAGAGATTAAAAAAAACGTGCCTTTAAACTGATTATTGTAAAATGGGTTGATGGATTTGTTTTGTTATTCTGGCAGGTGGAATTTAGAATGGTTGTGTTTCGTCCATTCGTGGGAGAGATCATTGTGCCAAACTTAAAGAGTCGAACAATGATGGTTTGTGATGTATGTTAAACTGCTTTTTCTATATATCTTTGTTTTCAGTCTATTTTCTATTGTGGAGCCATTAATTGTCATTTTTAATAGGATTCCATCACTGTAGCATAAATAAATCAAACAGGGGGCTGTAGCTATATCTGATTGGGATTAGTAATTGAGTACTAGAGGTATCAAGCGGGTGCTCCCTGCTTCTTCCTGAAAAAAAAAAAAAAATTTCAGAAATATAGCTTATCGTTGTTACAAGGATGAATGTAATGCATTCTTAAAATTCTATTTTGTGTCATTGAATCAAGCTATCTGTATGTACTGATGCTAGAAACATAACTGATAGTGACGCTTGGATTTTTTGATGATATTTACATACCAGCCCATCTTTTGCCAAAGCCATCCAAATGTATGGAGGACTCATGGAAGAGGTAAGGTTCTCTGCTTGGTTTAGTCTCTGTTATGACGACAAGATATGAGATTGCCTGAATGTTGATGCATCCTTTTCCATTTCTGTTGTGTACTGCGTTGTTGTGATTATCATTATTTATGTTCACTTCTCAAGCTTGTGTGTGCAAATTATCAATTTAATAGTTGTCATGATAATTGCTGGTATGAGCTTTTATGGGTACGGGAGTATGGTTCAGAAGATAACAAGGCTGAGTTATTTATTGATGGCTCAGATGAGGTTTGTGTTGTCATTTTATGGGTGTCATATTGCTCAAGCTTAAACTTCTGCAATTATATTCTGACTTTCAATTTCAATGCCAGATTAAGTTTCGAGTTGATAGTGTAAAGTATCTTCCAATTCCAGTTGAGCAACCAGTAAAGCCATTTTCCCCAATGGTGATTACTGTGAGTTCGCCCCTGAGTCTTCATTATATGACTGCTTATTGCCTTTGGTTAGGCTATATAACCTTATTCAATATTTTTTGATTTCAGGTTTTGAACTCCCTATATTTGCTTCTTATTAACTTAAATGACAATTATTCAAGGTCCATAAACAGGCAGCATCAACATGGGGCTGCTACCCATGTTGAGAACTTTATTCTTAAACCAACCAAAATTTTGTAGGATCAATACACAAGGAAGCCAATGATCTAGGTTAGCATGGGCTGACAACAATCAAGAAATTGGTGACCTAATTTTTAGGGGTTTTATATTATATTTTTTGGTACAAGGTTTATAATTATATTTGCATTCAATTACAGTTAACTTATTTATCACCTTAATTGATTTCATAAATCCAGTTCAGGTCGCCTATTAAGATTTTGTTCTTCACATAATGTCTCTTGATTTTAGTATTTGGATCTTAAGATTTGAAACTGAATTTCCAAGTTATTACATATTAGGAGCAGTTGGGTTTGGTAATTTGTCTTAAATATAGTTCTCTATATTGAATGCATTATACTGTTATTTTCACTATTACCTCATTGACATTGATGCCAATATCATCATTGATTCTTTTGAGAGATAAAAAAAACTAACTATACTAAAGTTGTTTCATTGTAGAAAATTTGAGCTAAATCTTTTATGTTGTGATTGTTGCAAGCATACACATTTTGTGTGACTGCACTGATCTATGGTTGTGCTTTTGAACAGTATGTGCAAATAGACATGTAGTGCATATGTGCTGAAATGATATAGTGAGCTACTTCTAATATTTACAAGAATTGTCATAAGGCTGCATATTTCTCTAGGTGGCTATCTATCTATTGATTCTGACAGTAAAGCATTTACGTGATTAATTACAATGCCTTGTTCGCAGTTAGCTAAATATATGTCAAGTATATTTTCCAGATGATAATCTAAATCAAAATATTAATTCTGGTAGTTCCTGTATCTTTTATAAGTTCAGCAAATAATTTAAAGAATCAGAACTATAGGTAGCTTAAAAGTCCAAGTTCAGTTAAAATTATAATTTATTGCTTCTTATGTGCTTAAAAATTAGGTTCAGTAAAAAAATTTCCTTAATAAAATCTAGAACTTCTTCTCCCAAATAAGTTAAATAGTATCTTATAGTGACAGAGAAACATACCCTTTTCCTTGCAGAGAAGGGAAATTCGGAACTTCAATGCAACTCTTCATAGTATTTTTCATTTGGTTTCTTCATTGGTAAGGAAAACTGTTTTTATAGGGCTTTGATGGATTAGTTTTTCATTTTACAGGGAACACTGGATGCTGATGGTTTAGGTCATGTTTCATGGTGGTGATGCGGGAAAATATTTGGAAATTGTAACCTTGAAAAATTTAAGCTGGATGGTGGAATGATGGCATCACACACAATAAAATAAAATAAAAATCTTTCTAGCTTGTACAGCATTGTAGATGCGCAATATTCTCAATTTTGTATTTCCTCCATGCTTTAATTCGTTAGGAAATGCAACAACCTAAATTGGAGACTTGAATTTCAATTATTTAGAATAGATATATTCAATTTGATTTGGTTAGTTTTTATATATTGAAAGTGAATCAATTGAAATTAAATAAGATTTTATATAATTTTTTATTATTTTCTCTTTTTTGGATTTAACTAAAATTTTTAAAAATGTTTAGGGATCAAAATCATCCTTTTTCCATTTTTTTAATAATGAGATATTAGTTTGAGTATAGATTTGAAAAAAAAAATTAAAATTTGGACATTTTTTTTGTTAAAAAATGAAGTATTGGATAGATTTAAAAAATATGTAAAATTTTAGGATGTTTTTTTTTTTATAATTAAGCCTTTGAACAACTGTTTTAAGAATATAAACATTTATGATGATGCAATTCTAGAAGTTATACAAGTGAGTTCTCAATGTCGTTTTACCATTAATCATTCGATTAAGATATTATTGAGATAAATATGCACATAAATCCTTAAAGAAAAGTTTTGATGTTAGGAGGGGAATAGTTAGGCATAATTGGAGAATTGAATTTTTTTTATATGATAACTGAAAATAAATAGATTAATGTAAAATGCGAAGGAAAATAATATATAAAATTAATTGTTAACGTTAATATTACATATTCAGAAAATGAATGCCATATAAGTGTTAGTAAAATTCTATCGTTTGCTTTTTGGTTGTATATACATATTCAAACTAAATCATTATAATTACAAGAATTGAATAATTAAAATATAAAAATTCATTAAAATAAATATAAATAATTAATATGGTTTTAAATTTTTCTAAAAAATAGAATTTATTTATACGGTATATTTGATTTAATAATTATATAAATGAAAGAAATAATCATTATTTTTCATAACTTATAAATTTTTAAAAATATAAAAAGAATTTTTATTTTTATTTAAGATAGGGCGAAAACATTAAATATATCTCTAAATTTATCTCAAAGTAATAATAAATGACAAAATAAACTTTTTCGTTAAATTTATCTCTGAACTTGTATTATTTCATCAAAATTACTTATTAACAGTATTTTTTTCACATTGTCATACTTCTAATTAACTTATTTTCCCTTATATTTACTGCAATTGGTTGAACGAACATAATTATTATTTTATAAATATATCATTGCGTTAAAGTGAAATTGTGTTTTTAGGATTTGAAGGTTTAAAAATTTTGAGATTTAGGAGAAACTGTATTTTTGTTGAAATATTTTTTAGTTTAGTCTTTCTAAATATATTTTTTAACCGTATATTTCTGCTCGTTCATTTAACTGCAGTAAATATAATAAAAAATGAGTTAAATAAAAATATAATGACATAAAAAAACACTATTAATTAGTAATTTTAATAAAATAATATAAATTTAAAAATAATTTTTTAAAAAAATTTACTTCACCTTTTATTATCATTTGAGAATAAATTCAAAAATATATTTGTGACTTCAACCATTAACAATGTGTGTACAAATATCATAGAATGTTTTGAAAGAAAACTTCTATAAGCAAATGCTATCCTCAGCTCTATGGCCCCACTGAATAAACGACCCTTAAACCTCCTCCAGGTACAAAGTCCCAAGCTATATTTATTCCTTCCTCTTCCGACTTGCAAAACGCAGCGTAACAACCAAAAATGGCAGCAGCAGCGGCAGCTTCTTCTCTTACTACGCCTAAGCTCTCATCACCTACTCTCCAATCCCTGTACAAGAAGCTTCCAATCCCTCTCTCTCTCTCTTCCTCCCTTCTTTCTCTTCCCCAAACCCTAACTTCTCCCTCTTCTAGCCGTCTTTCCATCCCTCCCAAACGCCGTCAATTTTCTGTCCGTGCCCTGTCCGATAATGGCGCCGAACACCCTCTCCACTGCGATTTCGACCTCTTTACCATTGGCGCCGGCAGCGGCGGTGTCCGCGCTTCCCGCTTCGCCGCCAATTTCGGTGCTTCCGTTGCTATCTGTGAACTCCCGTTCTCAACCATATCGTCCGAAGTCACCGGGGGAGTCGGCGGCACGTAAGTCGCCAACCTTCTTTTTTTACTTTTTGGCCATAATAATGAAATATTCATCATTTCTATTTTGCAGGTGTGTCCTACGTGGATGCGTACCGAAGAAGCTTCTAGTGTACGCCGCAAAATATTCTCATGAATTTGATGAGAGCGGGGGATTTGGATGGAAGTACGAGACGGAACCCAAGCATGACTGGAGCACTTTAATCGCTAATAAAAACGCTGAGTTGCAACGCCTTACTGGTATCTACAAGAACATTCTTAACAATGCCAATGTCACTTTAATCGAGGGCCGGGGAAAGGTGAATGAGATCATTCATTGAGTTTTTTATCATGTGCAAAATAATTAATGTAAAGGCGATATTGCACTTGTAATTCCATGTTCTATTGTTTGTGATGATGAAGTGTGTTTGCAGATTGTGGACCCACACACGGTGGATATTGATGGAAAACTATATTCAGCAAGGCACATATTGATTTCAGTTGGGGGGCGGCCCTTCATTCCTGATATTCCTGGGAGTGAATATGCGATTGATTCAGATGCTGCGCTGGATTTGCCTTCAAAGCCAGAGAAGATTGCAATTGTTGGTGGAGGCTACATTGCCTTGGAGTTTGCTGGTATATTCAATGGGTTGAAAAGTGATGTCCATGTATTTATCAGGCAGAAAAAAGTACTGAGAGGCTTTGATGAAGAGGTGGTGAAATGTGAATGGTTTTTGTCTCTTAGTTGATAGATACTCTTGTCCAGACTTGTTAACTTATATATGTTTATTCCTGCAGATCAGAGATTTTGTTGCGGAACAAATGTCTCTAAGAGGAATTGAGTTCCACCCTGAGGAGTCGCCTCAGGCTATTTTTAAAGCAGCAGATGGCTCTCTGTCGTTGAAGACCAGCAAAGGAACAGTCGAAGGCTTTTCTCATATCATGTTTGCAACAGGACGTAGGCCTAACACTAAGGTTTGAACCTTTTCTGTTTTTGTTTTCTTTTTATGGTTGATTTCCTCTGGACCTTAGGTTACCAATTAAAGATGGTGTCACACGGAGGCAGTGGGTGTGCTTCTCCAATTATACCATCAGTACTGAAAATTAAAGAAAATGAAACTTGGATCAGCTTAACCATTGTTTTTGTACCTTGATTTTGGTGTAAATCTTTGCCTGTGTTGAAACGGCAATTCTGAATAGTCTGTAATAATTTTAGTTTGTATGGGTAGAGTGAACTGATATGATGCCAACTTATTTTGCATTGCAGAATTTGGGATTGGAGACTGTGGGGGTAAAAATGACCAAAACTGGTGCAATAGAGGTAGTGTCTGTGATAGTTGTTTTCCTTTTGTTTAATTTTTCCTTTTTTCCTGTTTCCATAAGTACATTTCTTGAATTGTAAATCACTTCCTCATCCAGGTTGATGAATACTCACGCACATCAGTTCCTTCCATTTGGGCAGTTGGGGATGTTACAGATAGGGTGAATTTGACTCCGGTTGCTTTGATGGAAGGAGGGGCATTGGCGAAATCTCTGTTTCTGAATGAGCCAACTAAACCTGATTATAGGTACTCAATTAATTTGTGATAA
>CATIWR010189607.1:0-28798 GCA_949677035.1 Omphalea diandra
GCAGCATTCAGCTCTAGAGGCCCGAATCTGATCACACCAGAGGTACTCAAACCAGACATAATAGCTCCAGGAGTAAATATACTAGCTGGATGGACTGGTTCAGCTGGTCCAACTGGGCTAACAGACGACACTAGGCGGGTGAACTTCAATATCATTTCTGGTACATCAATGTCATGTCCGCATGTTAGTGGCTTAGCTGCGCTCATCAAGGCTGCTCACCCCGATTGGAGCCCAGCAGCCATCAGGTCTGCCCTCATGACTACAGCCTACACAGCTTACAAAAATGGGAAAACCATACTAGATGCGTCTACTGGGCAACCAGCAACACCATTTGATTATGGTGCCGGCCATGTAAATCCAGTAGCAGCCCTTGATCCTGGACTTGTCTATGACGCCACAGTCGAAGACTACCTAGACTTCTTCTGTGCATTAAACTATAGTGCATCTGAGATTAAGCTTGTAGCAAGGAGAAACTTCACCTGTGACCCAAGCAAGAAATACAGTCTAGGAGATCTCAATTACCCGTCGTTCTCTGTTCCTCTGCAAACTACTTCAGGCAGAGGAGGTGGTGATGGAGCAACCAGCTCTGTGAAATACACCAGGACTTTGATCAATGTGGGGGCTCCGGCAACGTATAAGGTTTCAGTGTCCTCTCAGATTCCATCAGTGAAAATCTTAGTGGAGCCAGAATTACTCAGTTTCAGTGAACAATATGAGAAAAAGAGTTACACGGTGACATTCACGGCTACTTCTATGCCATCTGGTACCAGCAGCTTCACTCATCTGGAATGGTCGAATGACAAACATATTGTTAGCAGTCCGATCGCTTTCAGCTGGACATAAACAGTCTCTCGAAAAATTGGGTGGATGACTGTTATTTGCAGGACATTAAGTACCTGAATTTATATATAGTGAATGCCTTGTAATTTTCCCTTCTAATGTTCCCACAACTGCTCGACCAACAGCCAGTTGTGTTCATAATTTTTCTCAGATGATCATGGGAAAAAATAATTGTACAGAAAACCAAGCAAAAAATTGTATGCCTACTCAAAATGGATTCCAAGTCATCATGCTTCCCAGATCAAGTTCTTTAACCTTCATGCTTCAATCATTTATTCCGTCTTGTCCTTCATGGCTTGGTGGCATAATTAACGCCAACCATATTATCGTTTGTGAAGTTAATTTATAAGTTTATAGAAGTCTCATTTTACTATAAAGTTCCCCTCTCTGTACTGCAGTTAAGGAGAGAGCTCATGTTTATTAATTATGGGCAGTTGATTTTGCTATTAATTATGGGCATTTGATTTTGCTATGTCTATACCAGTATCTTTGATGGCTAAATCTTCAGAAGTAATAGTAAAGAGGAATGACTTGTTTTGAAGCTATGAACTATTAGTTGATGCTATGTTTGTCAAGAACAGGGACAGGTTGGTGTGGCAGTGTTGTGAGAGATGATGAGGGCAAGATGCTCATGGCTAGGACCAATTTAATTGCTGGTGGTGTTACTCTTCGGGAAGCGGAGGTTCTTAGCATGAAGGACGCTAGATCTTGGCTCAAAGACAAGCAATTGAACCAGCGCATATTTGAATCAGACTCTCTACAAGTGAGTAAAGCATATGTTTTCCATTTATTGATTGATGATTGTAAGCACTTAGCTAAGCAAGTGATTGGTGCAGCTAACAGTATTTGCTCAAGCTCCCGGTTCTAAGTCAGGTCCAATGGAGTGGTTTCTAAACTCTCCAGATTTAATTTCCCATTTAATATTTGCCGAAAGTCACTATTAATAAAAGTATTACTGGTTTCAAAAAACAAAAAAACAACTGTCAGTTGACGCTTATTGTTTACGATCTAGTAACTTGTAAATTTGCCTGCCAACAAAGTTTCTCTCCACCAAATTGTGATATTAATTAGAAGTCCATTCTTTTCACTGTCGTAAATTTTTTTTCTTTTAGCTTTTTACAGGATCAGCATAAAGAAGATATTCCCTCATATAATTTATTTGCCATATCAATAGCATGTCGAATGGAATTTAATTTCACAAGACAAAAATTCAATCAAGAAATCCAAGCCGATATGGCTGCTCAATATGCTCATGCTAACGTACTGGACTATGGTGTAGTGTAGGCCTCATGACTGCTTGGACATCGACGGTGACACCATGCTCAATACCTGGTGTGGAGAACTTTCTCCACCCCATTTGTTTCGAATGGGGACATTAAGTGTTCTTAAACTCGCTCGAGTGGACATAACATGGAATACAGAAAGTATTTCAGAAATCAGAATGTTTGTGGACCTCGGTTGCTAATCAACGAGTTAACCTTCGAAATTTCATCAAAATTAGCTAACTTCAACTTTAGAATTATTGAACTTGATTCATGAAATATTTATCTAGTGCATTTTTATATTGTGGGCTAACATTCATTCTTGACCCAACCATGACCAGTTTCAATATTATCATAGGATCAAAACTAACATCATTCAATGCAATAAACAATCCAACAAGCTCAAGATATGTGAAAACAACCTACCCATTCAAATTCATGACATGATAAATAGAAATAAGTTTTAGAAGATACTGAATTGTCAAATATAACTTGAGACTTAGAAATGTCTGAAATAAGAGAAAACGGATGGCATGAATAAGAACATCATTCAGAATCTTGAATAGACTGACAGACAGGTAGGTAATATGTATCAAGTTGCCAATACATGTGTCTCACACCTCCCCAAATTTCTTCCCCAATACAATCCTTAACAGGCAAGGGAATTAACTGTGTGGAATAGCCCAAATTCTTGACTTCTAGAGAAACTAAGTTACAGTAAACAACATGGAAAAATGCATTACCTCCGCAAAGTCCATTGAAGAATGAGTACATTCCTCCAGGCTCAACAAAAAAGGAAGGTGTTGGTGGAACTCTCTCAGATCCTCAAAATACTCTCCATAAGTGTCAAAGAAAATACATGCACAAATATTACTGACTTTTGGATGAGATAATATATCAGCACAATATTGTGCTACTCTGCCAGAGAATATATCTTACCAGACAACTCTCATTTTCATTTGAAAATACAAAAGAAAACTTGATAATCATTTCAAGAAAAATGAAATAAGCAAAATTATAAGGAAATATGAAGTAATAACTGTAGTTGGAAACCCAAATTATATTATATTACCTACATTGCCAGGCATGAATCTACTTGCACTGCATGTTTTTGGAGATGAATACATTCGAAGTATGTGATATGATAGTGCAAATTATATCATAAACTCAGGTCCATATTCCTTCATGGATCCAAATCTGCATATGCATTAATATTGAAATGCATGTACATCGAATTCATGTACATTGAGATGAAACTGTATATACTCTGAAATTCATCTATATCAATCCTTAACTGCATATGCATTTAGGTTAATGATACAACATGAATTTGAGTCCTGAATTTACGAATTGATTTGATAGAGAGTGAATTCAATAAAGTACCAACTCCATTGGGCTTCAACATGGGACTAAAATATCTTGAAACAGTTTTTGCAGCCCATGTCTCTCATTTAGTGCGCATACACACACATAACTCGCATATGTGACAAATGAGTGATTAAACATACATTTCCTTCCATGAATTATATATAGTTCCATGATCCTCCGCATAAATTGAATTTCAGACACAAAATTCATTTTTGAGAAGAAAATCTTTATAGCTGATTAAAAACATAATGGCACATGCTAGGAATAAAATTCAAACACAAATCCGCATTGTTAAAAAAACGAAAAATCTTAAATTACCATCATAAGTGTCAAGTTTTGAAAGAAAATATTGCCAGCGTCCAAATATTATCTTTACGTCAGCTTTCTCACCCCAGCCAGTAATAAGCATGCGTTCATAAACCTCTGGATGCGCCTCAACGATTGTGTGAGTAACTGGACTGTATTGTTGAATGGGTATATCCACGAGGCCCATTCTAAATCCAATATTTAGTATGTGACCACCTCCAGAGCAAACGGCCTTAGCGTGTGCCTCCATAAGTGGTTTCTCCCAAGCCATCATGATAGCTTTGCTTTCAGAGTCCATTAGCTTATCCTCGCTGAATGTAATCAGCATGGCCATTTTCATTTGCTTTCCTGGCAATAGTTCCCAAGATCAACTCGGATTAATTCCTGCATAATTTACAGGGATTTTACCAATTATAATGACACAGAAACCTCATTTAGCATCAATTTTCTGCTCATGTCACTCATTTGGCAAGTCAACTATTGAGTTCCATTTTCATTTGAAATGAATTTTGACATAAATAAACATAAATAAGACTTAGATTATTATGAGAGAGAGAGAGAGAGAGAGAGAGTATTATGAGGGTACGGGCATTGAGGAGAATTTCGAAGGTCTCCTGGTGGCCTTCCTGCGTGGCTAAATCGCCCGCAGAGACATTAGAAGGAGAGAGTGCATTCCACGAGGCACCGGCTTCGAGAAGCGCCTTGACGACGGCGCAGTAACCGAGCTTGGCCGCGTGCATGAGAGGCGTTAAGCCATCACTGTCGAAGTCAGAAACTTCGGCTCCCGAGTTTATGAGAGTAGTAACTTTTTCTATGTCGCCATTCCTTGACGCATCGCACAGAAGTTGGCACTCGTCCATGGCTGCGCTTCACACACAGTTAAAACCCTGCTCTCCATTCCGCGTGTCAAATTCCATTTTAGGGGAGTTATCATTTGCAGCCGCTGCCCTGAGGTTGTGGTTAATTACGCTTTTTCTCCCCATTTATTTAAGTTGAAACGACATCGTTTAGGAACATGCATTCTTGGCTCCAACCCGATAGTTTGGCGTATGCTTTGATTTTGTTGACACCAGTTGTACTTCTGCCACTTTCTAGCACATTAATGCCATCAATCTTTAGTTTACCTTTTCCTTTGGATATTGTGAGGCATATGCCTCAAACAAGGGAGAGACTTTCTCAATTCTCTCAAAGACTGTTATTAAGCCTATCTCTAAAAATTTGAATCTGTCGGCTACATGGCTGGCCAAGTATCATTTTGAAGGAAGTCGTCATTTTGCTTGGTTTGCCAATCCCTATTATAGGTATTGTATGTCGTTGATCAGATGCAAGGCCAATTCAAGTAGTTAACTTGAGATATACGTGATGGAAATCATCACTAGCAGGCCATAGGCCTAATTGGCTGAACGCTGTGCTGTTTATGTTGGCTTTAGGATCTTAAGTTGTATCATTTTCTATCCTCAGCGAGCGTTTGTAAATTCCACAATGGTGCTGCCGTGTATCTATGATATAAATTATTTGGCTCAGCAATCGTCATAACCCCAAGGTTAATACAAATGACTAATCTCGTGCGAAGAAACTCACAAGTATCGGTGGTGGAATGAGATCTCATTTGGCAAGTGCCTTTTGGTCTTTGTCCATTAAAAGATAATGTGGAATTTTAGGTCAAAGACCAAATCATGAGCACTTCGTCATTTTAAGCTTGTGAAGCAGCTTCACTTGTGTTTGGTTTTTGTATCTTGATTTTAATTTTTTTTTCCTAGTTAAGCAAATTAAAATATAACAGAACTCCAAAGATAAGAAAACATTATGATATAGATATAACTTTTTTTTTTTTGGGTGGTGGGGGGGAAGAAAACATCATCATACAAGTTCAGGTAAATCCATTTTCCACTTGGAGAACAAATCAACGCTAGTAACACAGATACTACAGCCGAAAGGTAACGGTCCATTCCCACTTGGACTGGCATTCTATTACCGTACACAAATTTTGACTACATCTCTGCTGACTGTATAAAGGGATCATTGTCCGCTAGCCATTCAAAACAATATATAGATATGTCATTACCCGCGTAGAAACGCCATCTTTTTTCTAGAATTGGTTCAGATAATTAATACTCAGCCACACGACAACTCTGATACATAATACGTTGACGGTTCAATTAAGATGGATTATGCGGCTTGCTCTGACCCTTCGTTCACATTCTTCTTCTTTTTATTATTAAATTACAAGCGGCCCGCCCTGATTTTGTCCATCTAATTACAGAACCCAAAAAAACTCCTCTTTTTTCTCTTCCCCCTCATCTTGGCTTACAAATCTTAGGTGCTGTTTCGATCTGTTATTACAATGTCATTTTAACAAAGATTAACGAGATTCACGGATTCAGTATCTTTAATCGATTGTTGTATCTTCGATTCATTTGGAATTAAACTTCCTGCTTTTCCGGTATCTAATGGCCTCGTGTTTTGATCGGTGGGAGAAGGATCCTTTCTTCTTCGCGGCGGAGGAAGTTCAAGAATCAGCCGACAGGTGCCGATTCCTTTCTTTTCTGTTCTTTTCCCAAAATTATTGCCAGATTCTGGAAACGAGATATGTAAATGCAGCATTGCGAGAATGGCATTTGTCCTGTTTTGATTACCGCTCTTAATGTTTGTGTATTTATTGTATATTTCTGTTTGAAGGATGGAATCAACATATAGAACATGGATGCACGCAAAGAAAGACACTTCTACTATGTGGAATTCTGAGGAACTCCGCCGTGACCTGCGTACTGCCCTTGGCACCACCAAATGGCAGGTGTTGTTTCCTTTCTTATGTTTGAATTGTTTAATTACCTTATTATCAGCTTAGTGATATTTAATTGTGATTACTGGCTGATAATGCAGTTAGAGGAGTTTCAACGGGCGGTCAGGTCGAGTTACATCAAAAACTCTAGTGAGGATGCGACAGACAGGCATCATGAATTTATCATTGCAATTGAGGACCATATCTCGAAAATTGAACATTCGTTACAGGAGTCTGCCCTTTTGGAGGGCAAGCCATCATCATCGCCTTGGGTGCGATTAGATGAAGGCGAATGTGATGAGCTTGCTTTGTTCTTGTCGGGGTCATCATCATTTGAAGACAACAAGGATGATGGAAACCAGCAAAGGACAAGTAAAGAATTATCCACTGATTGTTTGAGGAGCTCGAACCATACGGTTCAGTGGGGTTCAATGGAGACCAGGGATGAGAAATCACATGGACATAGGAGGACAGCCAGTGCTGGCGTGGACATCGGTGCTTGGAAGATTGCTATTGCTGAAGTCAGCTGTCAACCAAATGAGCAACCCCTTCGACCCCTGCGAAAGATACCTAGTTTCTCAGGATTTTTAAGTTCCACGGACTGTGCTTCCAAATTCAAGTTGCCAAAGAGTGGTGTTAGGAAATGGAAGGCAGTGGATATTAATCAAGAATCTGACACTGCACCATTGCATTCTTCACAGTTGACCAAGGTGAGTGGTTAGTGTACAAGCATGTTATTTGAATCTGTAAACTGAAATTTGCTTGTTGCTAAGGATTTTTTTGTTGATGTTACTACAGGGTATTCATGCATGTTATGAGAAAAGTAAGAGCTGTCTGGATTGTGATGAATGCTATGATAAACAGCTTTATGGCTGGTATGGAGTCATACAGAGACAGCTTCAACGGTCTCAATATCAAATGCAATCCAATCGACCTGTTCAATTAGTTATCTGGATTGTTCTTCTCCTTTGCTTAATTGGTAAGCATTCTGAGATAGCATAATTTTCTCGGTAGCGTAAAAGTTTAATTAGGTTTGGACTCTTAAGATGGAACTGAAATAAATGAGGCAGCATATAGCAGATAAATTTGTATGTACCTATACATGTGCCATGGATAAAATCCATCTATGCTTTGATGAGTTGGTGATCCTATCTAGTAATTATTGTAGATTTAATGGACCAATATACCAAGGGAATATGCTGGGTAATTGGTCACTTAGACATGCATTTGACAATTAAAATCATGTGATGTATTTGGACTATGGAACCATGTACATGCATTTGTAATGTGAAGAGTATCTGTATCTCCAATTGGAGGGATTTCGAAACTTGAAAGGAGATATTAATAGGAAGTTTTTAGCTCCTGACCCTTTGCAAGGGCTTTTGGTATTTGCTGGTTGAGTGTTGAAACCTAGGGATGTGATAACTGGTGAGGAAGTTATATCTGAATGTGTCTTTGAGGATCATTTGTCTGATCATACCATATTGTAAGCTCAATGTTTTCTGTAGGCAACTTGATGGTGCTTAGCTTTTCCTTCCTTATTGTTGAGGTTTGCCATGTGTCTTAACTGTTTTTTTTTTTCTTTGTTGCCTTTTGGTCCTGGCAATTCATGTCAGGAACTCACATTATATTAGTTGACAAGTGAATAATGTATTGACTAGAAGTTGCACCTAATCATCAACCTTCTTTATGGAATTATAAGCTCCGCCCCATCATTTATGGTGGTATTGAAATTGCTTGGAGAATTTAGAAACCAATGTCAGCATGTCACCATCTGTATAATATGAGGTCACTTTTGAAAATTTTCTTTTTCTTGAAGTCAATCATGATTCACATTATCATATGCCTTCCTGAGAACTGTTTGGTATTGCCTCATGTATACTGGACTGAGACTAGTGGTAATAATCATTTTCAAGTTTGGTGCAAAATGATGTTGATGTTTCTATGTAAAAGATTTCATGTTGCTGGTGAACTATGGCATGCTGAGGGGATCATTACTCTTTCTTTTCTTGATCAATTTATTACATATAATAGCTGTCAATTTGAGAATCACAATACTTATTTATTGAATTAGTAATCAAGAATCAAATTGAATCTTAAGATTCGGTGCAACTTCTCAAAGTCAATTGAAAACAACACATATCCATGTAAAGTGGATAAAATAGATTGAAATATGACATATTTTGATAAAATTAGTGATTATACGGCCATTAGAAAAATGCTTGCTAGTAAGATTTGATCAAACAGTAATATGGTTAAATTGAGTTGTAATGAATGAAAAAAAAAAAAAAAAAGCCTTCTTAGTGCATTGCAAATACAATGTTATGGGGAAAATATTGAAATAGGAACAAAGATATAATTATATTTCCAATGACAAACTGTTTAGATTTGTTTAGGTATGTTAAATTTATTTATGTTATTTTTTTTAATTTTATTTTAAATTACCCAAAAGAGGGTTTAGAGATTCTTTTCAAAGTAAATTTGAATTGTGTGTTGAACTTATTAGGTCCTATAGGCTTGATAAGAAAAGAATCGACCAAATCAATTGATTCGCCCAATTCACTATGAAATTGTTTGATTCAATGTTGATTTGGTATATTGGTTATTCACTCGATAGATTCAAGTCATAAGGGTGTGAAAATGAATTGAATCATTAGATTTGGATCAAGACTCATACAATTCTAACAACTATGCACAGGTTACCTTTAAGCATCTGGAAAGTGTGACTGAAATTAGTATCTGATTTATCAGAATGGTGCATTTAATCAGATGTGTATGACTAGACTAGATGCCTTAAATGGTTCATTTAATCAGATGTGTATGACTAGACTGGATGCCTTATGTTCTATTCTCTTTATGCTATTTTTATTGATGGTTGAAAAGCTTAATTAGATATGTGAAGAACCTTCTCTTTGTTCAATTTTTTTAGCAAAATGAAGGTGCATTGTTTTATGTGGACAAAAAAAAAATCATAAAATTTTAATAGAATTCTATATGTTGATTTATATTCTGAAATTAAATGGTGGAAGTGATTATTTTGCATTCTTTATTTGACTGCTGATTATTTGCTTAATCCTAGAAAATTACTCACGTTAGATTTAACATCCATGTGACAGATGATAATATGCTGATTCTTTGGTGTGTACCTAAGCTGAGAAATAGTTAAAGAAGGTGGTTTAATTCATTCGCATCTTGCGGCTCTTTTGTTGCTGAGTTCCAAGGCAAAATTTTTGTTTGTATTCACTTGATCACAATTTTGATGTCCAAATCAACTGTCTTTAACTTGTTTGATGATTGTTGAGATGTGCGTTTATTGTTAACCTGGTTCTTTTTTTTTCTTTGAACCATTAACTTGGGTTGTTGAAATTTATGCCTAAAGGTTGAGAAAAATCTCCTGTGGATTGTCTTAGACACTCCTGTTGACTACCTTCAACCCTTAACCCCCAATAAATAAAGAAATAAAAAACTGAAGAAGAAGTGGTTCATAGGAGGACTAGGGATGTGTTTTGTGTAATTAAAAATGTAATTGAGTTTGCCACTTTTATTGTTGCTGATTTAAGTGAGTTCCTTCTGCAGTTTTAGTTGCATTGCGTGCATTGTAAAGAGCTCTGAAATCTTCATCCTGCATTACAGAAGGGGCATTGCATGGCATGGAGAGGTTCTAGCAGCAGGATGTGGGTGCACGCTCCAGAGAATGGTTGTTCATTTTGTGAAGCGGCTTATTAGGGACATAGGTAGGTTTTTTCTATTGTTCGTATGCTGCAATATTATGCTCCACACAACCTTTGCCTTTCTCCTTCCCCTTTCTGTCCGATAAATCTTTCCCTTCAAATTTTGATTTCGCCAATGAAGGGCAATGTACGTTGCACTATTGTAAAACTCTCTGGCAGAAAACACTGGGCAGTGATAATTCTTGTATTTAATTTGTTCTTGTAATACAATCTTGTTTCTTAGAGTCACTCTTTACTTTTTCTGCAACTATAAATATATAGTATTTCTTTTTAGAAAAAAAAAATCCCAGTTTCGGAGTGTAACTTGCAACTGAAGATCTTTTCATTGATGGTGGCAAGAGATTTTATAATTGGATCTCAGAAATCTTTCCTTTTGTTTATTTATTTGCCTGTAATTGGTTCTTGTTGATATTAGATATAATAAAATGGTTTCATCCTTTTTCTATGCATGCTTGAAGTGACAATTATGGAAGCTGCTGTCTCCAAACTCATTCGTTTGTTTTGTGCAAGAGTTTTATTATTATTATTGTTGTTGTTAAGGTGAGTAAACGGCCGGTTTGGTTAATTCAGTTCTGTTTTTTACCAAAATCAAATAAACATAATTTTATATATTTAAACCTGAACTGAACTGAAATTTTTGAAAAAATCGAATAAATTGAACCGATTAAATCCAAATTTATGTGCCTATAAATCGAACTGGACTTAACTTATAAAATTTTAGTTAAATTCGATTTGATTAAATTGCATATATTTTAAATCTGGTTCGATTCGAATTAGTTTGATTTATTAATAATTTTGGTTTATGTGGTTTTTTATCCAAAAAATCAAAAACTTATTTTTTTTTAAAATTAAAACCGAACCGATGTTATCAAAAAATCAAACTGAACAGACCTAAATCAAATTGATCCGGTCAGTTTTTCAGTCCGGTCCAGTTATTGTTCACCCCTAGTTGTTGTTGTTATTGTTGTTGTTTGGATTATACCTGTAGAATTGTTGTCAAGAGAGTGAGTAAATTCTTTAGCAGCCCAAGCCTGGCAAGCTGATTGCTGCACGACCTTTCAATTCTTCTTCGTGATTTCGTAACGGTGCAATGTTCTTTTACCATGGTGAAAGGAAGTCTTGAGTGACATGTGAAAATAAGATGAGACGCGAAAATTACACCCCACTTAATTCAATAATGTTCTGAATCTGATACATGACAGATTGTACAACACAAGTTAAAAACAGAGAGGGATAGATGATCCAATCAAGTGGACCTAATTGGCAATCAGGGTAAAGTATCTGTAACTGAAGTATGAACCAGCGACCAAAAGCGGGACAAAAAACTCGAGAAAAGCAGCGTACTTGGGCAGGCCATTATCCTTGACAACAAAAGCAGTCATTTCATTGCGCTTGGAATCCTTGAATGAAGAATCCTTGATGTTGTCTACATCAGTGAAAGTGTAACCAGGAAGAGTACCCACCTGGTACTTGAGCAGCAACTTCTGGGCTGCGTTGCTGTGTCCAATATCTTTGAACTCCTTCGTTGCATCCTTTCCTGCTGACTCTATCAGCACTTCTTCACCACCTGGGTGCTCATCCAAGAACTTGGTCACGTTAAGTACCTGTTAAGACAATAGTTAGCCATTTATGACGATATACAAAGTACAGAGAGAGAGAGAGAGAGGAAAAAGAAGGAGGTTATTACTCTGCCATCAATAACAAACCAACAATCTTTCTTGGATTTGTGTTGGGCAACCTGTGAGAGGGTGAAAACTTTCTGGGCAGCCATATTTGACTTGCTATTTTCTGAATCAAGTTTAGGAAATTATCATTTATATTGACGAGCCAACATGAGTTTGACTTCTGAAGTTTGTTGGTCATGCGCGCTACCACCACTTGAGGAGGAAAGTTTGGTGGATCATGTTTGATCTAACAGAGGCGGGTAGCTGCCTAGTGATGCTTGAGGTTAACGTAAGAGAGGTTAGTGGATTGTCTTATTTATCACCATCGTAGTTAATTAACCGGCTAATCAATCAACGCTGTTTAATGAGGCAAGCAGATGAAATAATACAACATATAATAGTAGGGTTTTCCCTACATACTCAATATCAAATGTAAGAGGAGAACTTAGCCCTAACTTTTTTCTTTTGAATCGGAAATGTATCTTCTTTAAAAAACATTATGTTATTATATCATTCCTCACAAAAACAAACCGTTCGGGTAGAAATTACGAATGCCACAACATTAGGTTTTGGCATTCTCATACCCACCCTTCTTCTGAGACATGCATACTCATACACAACAAGTGAAGCAAGTTCGAACAGCTTTTTTATTTAATTAATTAAGTATATTTATATTTTTTATATTTATAATACCATAAACTATATTCTATCTGCCTGTTTATAAACGGAAAACCAAAATGTCTGACTAATTTGAAAAATAAAAACAATTCCACTGCCCTTGGGCAAATCTCCTCTTACCTAGTGTTGGGTATACCAGAGGGTGGCCTTACCATGGAAATCTATATTGTCGGAATCACAACCAGATCTATATTTTTCCGTAGAATGTTAAACTGTTTAATGTGAAAGGATTTACATAATACACTTTAGACATAAATTTATGAAAAATTATAAAATACTATCGAGAAACAGAAGAAATTATATAAATTTTCTTTATAATTGAATGATTTACCATCTTGCGTAGTGAACTTAGTCAATATTAGAATTTCTCTAACAAACACCAAAAGAGAGGAAAGCAATAATAGAAAGTCTAGAAATTTGAACCCTAAATGCCCCAATACATGCTGCAAACTTGATTAATGCGTAACTGGTGCCATGCACTTGCTACAGAAGCCTTCATTGAAACGAATATGGAAAAATAAAGCGTCCTCTACTTTTATGCATGAACATCCTGTGTGCTTTTCAACAGATCTTTAGACTCAACACCATCATTTCCTTCCTTTCTGCCAAACTCTACTCCCCGGAAAGTGACCCTAGATAACCGATACCGAGTACCAAAGGCAGTGCCAAAGCCCCATCCAAGCCCTAGACCAATCCCGCAGCCACCACCTACGAAAATAAGCTTTCAATTCTAAGTTACCCTTTGAACATAGAATGGACATTCCTTGTTTAGTTTCATGTGATAAAGAGAGAAACTGTGTACCTGCACCCATACCCAAGACATTCAACGGCATGCCTGCACCATGTGAACACCAACAATTAGCAAATAGGGTGCTTAGTATCAAAATAGTGAATCTTACACTCTCTACACCACACAAACACCAACAATTAGTAAATAGGGTGCTTAGTATCAAAATGTGAAGTGGAATCTTACACTCTCTAATTCATTTGGCAGGTTCCATGAAGCACTACTGCTAATAGAAACACAAACTAGTTAATTGAAGAAGTGGGGTTCATCATGCAAAATAAACAGGATGAATTGTTTTCAGTCAGTCAGTTCAGTAAATTTAATCAAATACACAACTTTTATTAGAAGGTAGCTCATGAAATTGAAGGCTAAATAATTGTGGGAGTCCTAGAGATTGTGAAATGAGGAAAATGCAATACTCTAAAATCAATGACTATCTACATTCTCAAAAAATGACTATTGAATTATGCCTCAGTCAACATGCCCTTTAATAGAAAAAGGATGTAAATAAAACTCCAGTAAGAACGCAGTTCAAGTTCCAATTCAATAGTGCATTTTGACAACTTGATGAAATATATATATGTGTGTGTGCGCACTATGTTGTTTAAATTCAAATTAAGCAGGTATCAGTAATCTTTCCTAATTTAACTCATAGAGACTAATTGATCCTCAAGCCTTTTTTCCCCTGCCTGGCGACCTCTCCCTTTCCCCACACCAACACAACCATTCGGTACACGTGCCCATCTTCACAAAATCTAACTGCCACCACGGAAAACCATACACTGACCAAGTTATGTCACTCTGCAGGAGCATGGGTGAAATGAAGCCAATATGGATTAGTAAATTCTATGCATCTCGAGTATTGATACACAAGCATACTTCTTTAGTCCATTGCTAGCAAGAATTGGACTCAAACATCATCACCATATATGAATCAAATATCAACAAAACGGCAACATTCTTGCCTTCTTCTCCAAGATAGTCAACAGCAAACCAAATAGGAAGAAAAAAACATCCCGAGTAGAATTAGTTCTAAAAAGACCATATAATTAGTCACCATTCCAAGGCTACACCACCTTAAACTTGGAGCTAAATCAACGAAGATAAGCCTTAGTCACAAACCAAGAAGAATCAACCACATGAATTCTTCAAATTGATATTGACTGATTAAAATTTTCCAATCAAATGGTTTAATTTACTGAATCCGATTTGGCTGTGGACCAGTATAGGGCTCCAAAAATAGTTTCATCTCATCAATGAGCAGCAAAGATACAGACCCACTGCTAAGAGCCATTGCTCTAAGAACAACATCAAGTTAGTATCAAAATCTTCGACAATTTTGCAAAGAAGCAAAAAGAGAAAATGGAGAAATAAAACAAACCTCCAAAACCCCATCCCACGCCGAAGCCACAGCCCACTCCGAAACCTGAAATCAAAAGTGGAATTTAACTACAGAAATTATCAGTAGTGTTCATCATGTGTTGTTAGAGGCATACCAAATCCGACACCAGCACCATTGAAATTAGTGAGCACCATTACTTTCTGATGATGAAATAGACCCAAGAAATTGAAGTAAACAGACGGGAAATAGAATGAGCAGAAACAGAAAAATCAAAAGAACCAAGAAATGCACCCGCACTCTCGCCACGCGCAACTACTTAAAATTGAGTAATGAGACTTTATCTTCATCAATCGACCCAAAGAAACATGTCTCTTTGCTTGAATAATGGGCCATAGTTGACAGAATTGGGCCTAATACCTCCAAAACAAATCCAAATGAAGCTGTAAATGTTTTGTGGTTGAACAAAAGAGACCGAACAGGCAAAGAAATAACCGGATTGAAAGTCCTTACAATCTTTGCTAGTCATTGGGTCGGGTGGGCTGTCGGCTTCGCTTGCCATACAGCGTGCCAGCACAAGTTAGCCAACACTTAATACTTACGTTATTATATTGTAACATTATAATTATTATTTTTTATATTATTATATTATAATTAATAATTTATCATGAATTAAATAATAATTATCTATTCTATATTTTTTAATTTATCATTAAAATTAAAAAATAATTACCACGTATTAACTTTATTTTTTTAATATCAATTGACGACATAATTAAATTCATTACATGTACGGAGTTCAGGGGCTGCTGTCAAGCATCACAATTTGTTCTGTGTTGTTGGTTTTCACCTACTGAATCATTAGCAGAAACAAACTAATAATCCAAAACAAATTATCAAACAAATTGGCTGTAGTAGAGCAATCAAATGAAGGTAATTAATTACAAAGCAAATAAGAAGTACACCTCAATCATAATGCATGAAATTTTTCTTTGAACAATGCCAATAACAATGAACTCCACAACTAATACAAAACGAAAAACATGTACTTATTTTCCGACCCACAAATGGTGCAGTACCCATTTACCAAATAAAACCAACAAATTCAAAATCCACCACCATCCATTCAGGAAGGCACAATCTTATAAGCCTTCATCTTATCAATCCATGAAACGAACGAATTCTTCGAATTTCTAAACCCCAAAAACCCATGCTCCTTGCTCTTATTCATGCTAGGTATCCCAGCTTCACCACCCACTATCAAATCCACAAACCACCAACCCCCCACCTCCTCCAACTTAGTAGGCTGCAGCTGATTCTCCCTCACTATCTCTTCCCACACGCCCTCTTTACCCTTCATCATCTCCTCCAAACTCACTCTCTCCTCTCCTTCCTCAAATCCATAATTCTCTATCCCAAACTGCTCCGCCAAAACTGCCCAGAAATGCTTCCACTTGAACACATCCCCATTGTGACAATTAAACGCCTCATTTTTCGCGTAAGGATCCACCGCCGCCCAAATCTGATGCTCCGCAATCAGATCAGCATCGGACGCAATGGAGTAACAATTCCAAGCTGCTTTCCCTCCGGGGAATCGCAAAGGTAATCCTTGATGTTTGCATATAGCAGCGTAGACGCAAAGAGTACCAATAATATTCATCAAGCTGTACGGAGAGAACCCGAAGATCTGATCGGGTCTGTGGATTGACCAGGTCAGCCCCTCCTTTTTCGCTACCTCCTCGAACATGACATCCTCTAAGGTGTAGTAAAAATTGGGCACGTTTAATCTGGGGAGATCCTCAGAAAAGGGCGGATCATGGGCCTGGATCTTGCGTAACAGCTCGAATGGGCCCACGTAATGTTTTGTTCCTGTTTGCAGGCAGATATGGCGGAGATTAGGGGCGTTGGGAATGACAGCTTGAAGGACGTTACGGAACATGACGCCGTTAACCTCGCAGTTCTCGGCTTCTGATGATCGGCTGCTCCAGGTGACATAGAAGATGTGGGTGATGTCGGTGAGGGTGGATAGCTGGGATTGGGTTTGCGCCGTATCGGAGATGTCGCACTGGATGTATTCGATGGGATGGTCGGCGTTCCAGTCCGGACGAGGACGACGAGCTACGCCATAGACTTTCCATGGGCCACCTGGGGTGTCGGAGAGCGGGAGGATCTCGGCTAGGCTGTTGCCGACTATTCCGGTGACGCCTACCACAAGACCCACGCTTTGGTAGCTTCTCGGTGCGTCCTCTTCTTCAAACTTCTTCTGCAGATAAAGAAACAAACAACGAATTGAGGAGAAATAAAAGAGAGATTAGCTGTTTATTAGTATCTAATAATTTACCTTGGCGGCGCCAATAGCACCGGCCCACCACCAGCTCATTGATTATCGATGGAGGAGAGGAAATGAGGATTTCAATAGTAGCCGGACACTTAGGAGAAGCCATCTGATGCAAATTTGGAAATAAATACTAGTAAGTTTTTTTTAAAAATTATTTGGATTATTTTTAGATTGGAAAATTATTCGGTGGGTAAGCTAAGTTTTTATAAGAGAAGGATAAAATAGACAACTCAAGCTTGGTTTGAAGAGTTACGAATTTTTGGTTCAAATTTTCCCTTCAAAAAATAAGAGAAGGATAAAATAAAAAGACAGGGACAAACTGCATGACATGGGCGATGACGTGTTTTTTTAATTGGCATCAACAAATTATTGTATGTCTGCTCAAAAAATATATATATATATTGAGATTTTAAGTTTTTATTATAATTTTAATATAAACTGCATATTAGATTAAAATTTTATATATTAATTAATTCTAAACAAATATTTCATCCATTTTATAATATCTTTTTTTTAAAAAAATTATTCATTTAAATGAAAAGAACAATTAATTAGAAATAGTTTTAATTAATATTAACTAATATACTTTTAATTGTCTTAAATTAAAACTTTATACTAACACTAATAATAAAACATTTAATTAGACAATAGAGATTAGATAATAATAAAGATAAATTTGAAAAATAAGTGTTACATTAGTAATGTGAAAGATAATTATACTGAAATAAAACAAATTTTCTAAAATAAATAGTGTATGTTTTTAATTTTTAGTTAAGAATTTAATTTGTCTTAATTATAATTTATTATATTATTAAAAATGTAATGAGTAAATCTTTGTCTTAACGTAGTATAGGCTGAGTTTATTGTCTATGTTGACAAATATGTATGACAATTTTTCATATATTATCTTCTTTTCATCTGGTTTTCAAAATTCCGTTTTCCATGTCTTTAACTTATGAATTGGTGCAGTTTCAGCCTACTTGTTTTTTTCTTCGTTTCTTGTTCAATTCTCTGATCAGACAATATTTAGAGAATAATTTCTAACTATTTTAATAAAAAATTGATCTTTTATTCTTTTTAATTTTCTTCTACTTTATTAAATCTAATCATTTTTGAATTATTCAGATTTATTTTTAAATCTATAAATTTTCTGTGTGTTATATTCCATTATTTCATTCTCTTTGATAAATTATCTTATATTTGACTAAATTTATATATCTAGACATTAAATCTATTATTTATATGTCATCATTTGTATAATTTTAATGTTTATGTGATTTTTATTTTATTTTTATTATTTGTTTGAAAATTACATGTTTTTTCATAAAAAAAATTATCTATTTTTTGATGAAAACTTTATTTCTTATTGGGTACTTAAATTTTTTAAAATTTATTTTTGATTGTAAACTTTAATTTACTAATGATATTCAACTTAATAAACTCTTTTAAAGGCCACGAGAATAATTTATTGTTCTAACAATCAATGAATTCAGTGCATTTTCACTAAATTGTAACTTCAAATGCTCAATTTGAGAATGTTAATTATTATTCTTATTATTATCATCATAAATCAAATTGTATAATTTATTAATTATATGAATTAAGTTCATTTAAAAAAAAAAGTTAATGTACTGTCAGCTTATTCAAAATTAAAAAGAAAATATCATTATTCAAATCTTACTAGTATAATATTATTATTATTATTAATATTAAAAAATATATATTCTATTAACATTTAAAAGAAAAAAAAAGTAACTAGTCTACAATTCTTTTTTTTTTTTTTTTTTTTTTAGTTTTAATCAACATTAGTCTACATTTCGCTTTGTGCTTTTATTAAATTTTACGATAAACCCTTTTTTGAAAGAGCAATAAACCCATTTATTTCGAATAGGAAGAATGATAAGGTCCATGTTCATTTTGTTACGGGTCATTCAGCAACATATTTTTCATTTCAACCTTTAGCTCCAACCAAAGTTAGAAACGATAATCACAACACTATTTTATATTATTTCATAAAAGAAAATTCAATACAACACAAACTGAACCCAACGCCATTATTGCAAAGGTTGGAACAAAATCCCTTACAAAAGCATAGTGTTCAGTTATACCATTGCTCTAGCAACTACTATTTATAAAATATTTACAATACAAACAAAATTCTTAAAAATATTTTTTTTAATATTTTATACATTCAAAAAAATTAATTAATAAAAAGTATTTTCCTAATTAAAAAAACACTCAGCTATTTTTTTTTTAAAAAATAGTTTTCCTTTTTCATTTTAAATTTTAACAAATTCATTCAAATGAATAATAAGTTATATAAACATATATTTATTAGTGTACTTATTATCACTAATTTTTTTTACTATCAATACTAATTATCATTCACTACTGTAGATCAGTGAAATTCATATATATATTTTTTATTTTTAATATATTTTTTAATTAATAAATAAATAATATAAATATAAAATAGTTTTTATTACAATTTTCAAAATTAATTAAAAAAATTTAAATACTAAAAAATATTATTTAAAACAATGTATTTATAAATAAATTATTTTTCTTAGAACAAAGAGGCTACATGCATGTAATTTTTATTTAGGAAGAGTATTACATTGGCGCTGCTGGTTCTCAACTATATAATCGGATTAGGGTGCACAAAGAAATTCAGCCCAATCCACCATGAAAAGCAAGAAATAAGTTTGGGCCCAATCAACCTCGATGGATCGGAAGCCCAAACAAGCTTTTTTGCCGTTTGTTTCGAAGTTGTGATTCTCACTTATCATATTTAAAAAGACTAACTTCTCCACACAACTTTTTGATTTGTTCGGACTTTTTCTGATTTGGGTTATTTAAAGCTAATGGGCACTCGGAATGAGAGGATGAACAAGAGAACAAAATAATTAATATAATGCTGTTATCATTTCTCCCTCCTCATATGCACCACCATATCCTTTTCCAATCTCAATTTCGTTGTTCCAACCAGGGTTTTAAATACCTTCCATTATACGTAACGGATTTTGAGGTATTCAGTGTGAGATGGTCCGATATTGAAAGGAGAATTTGTAATCATAGATGACACATTGTTATTGTTCCGATACGAACGATAACAACGATTCAAAGAGTGATAGATGAATGAGACAAAAAAAATGCACAACGAAGAAATACAACAAAGCAGCAAAATTTAGTACTAAAACAGAGAATCTTATACCAAAAAAATCAATAATGTAGTGTTCAAAATGAATAAAGGAAAGGGAAGAATGCTAAAAAAAGCAAATAGGCAAAAGAAAGAAAAGTAATAACCTTACCTCACTTGGGTTTTCTTCAATACAGAGATAAATTTAATTTTCTTCAAAACAGAGCAGATCGATTTTTTTTTTCGCATGAACAGATACAGATAGTTGATGCACTTGGATTTTCTTCCGCATATCGATTTTCTTCCATTTGGGTTTTCTTCACTAGGGCATTTTAATTGCACACCCTTAATCCATCGTTAAAATTGCTTCACTGAAATCGCTTCCATCAATTCTTTGTTGAAATGGGCTCCGATCCTCATGAGCAGATTCAGATCAATTCTTAGCTGCATAAACAAATTCAGATCAATTCTTGTCTAAGTGCTCTGTTCTCTTGGCTTTGAGTAGAGAAGAAGAGAAATTCACAACTGCTTTTCCCTTGCTTGTTGGCTTTAATGTTTTGTTTCTGTTGGATTTAGTTAAGAGAGAATAGTGAGATGAGTTTGTGTTGGAGTGATATGACTGAGTGGGGGCTAGATGAGTAGAATACATTACAAGTTGTAGTTGAGTTACACTAGGATTACACGTATGAGATTACAAGAAAAAAGACGTACATTATCCATAACAAGTTTTACATTAATTATTTTTTAACGAATATTAGAAATTTTTGTAGATGTAAAATGATATATGATTTTTTATTTATAAAGGAATATTAGTAGTTAATGTCCTTTTATTATGTTTTTCTCCATCTTAATTAATTCTAATAAAATTCTATTCTCTTACAAAAAAAAAAAAAAAAAGAGTACATATTCATTAGCAAATACTTATTATTTGTGAGAACTTTTGATTATGTCTTATAATTTAAATATTTGTACTTGATTAATTATTAATTTAGATATTTTTATTATAGCTATTATGTAATATATTAGTTTTAGTTATATTGTAAATTTTTTTTAAAAAAATTCACAGTACCATCAGTTGTAACCGTTACAAATTATTTGTTGACGTGTCTACAATGCAACCACAATAGTGATCGTGATTGTGATTTAAAACCCTGATTCCAGTCCTTGAACTACTAATCAAATATAAATAATTCAACCCCCAATAATAGCCAATAATCCAACCACCAAAATTGTCTGATCAAGCCTCACACCACTTCTCATCAATGTTTTGAAAACCGAATTGGACTGGACGGTTGAACTTTTTCAGGAATCATCTATGGGTTAGGTTCAAATAGAGCAATAAAAACTGGACATAGTAAAACTGAACCAAATTGACCAAAACCGAAAAAACCAATAACCTAAAAAATCAAGTTCAATAAAAACTACATTTCATCTCTGTTAAAAGGTTAAAACACAACTTTCTTTCTTTCTCATCTTCAACCCTATCGCATCTCCACCCATTCTTCTTTCTTTATCTCTTCCTCTATTACAAATGTCATGTGAAATCAAAGTCAACAACAACTGATTTCAAGTAAATCTTTTTATTATGATCATCTATTTTGTATTTGTTCTTTAATTTTATCATAATGTTACAAGTCATGACGAGCTAGACTCTCGCTTATAAGATCTCATAAATCACACTTATCTAATCCCGGGTATTTGCATTTATTGATTCAATTCCACCGGTAGCTTATTCTTATTAACTTAAAAGCAAAACACCATATTCAACTATAGCTCATTTTTCACTAACTAGGCAAAGATCAATGACTTTTGAATAAGCTAATAACAGATTTATCGTTATTTCATGCTTGCATCCCTTTTCTTGCTTGAAGAGAGTTTACTTAATTATTATGAATGTTGCCATTTGTTTTTATTTTGTTGCTTTAAGCTTCTAACATTTATTTTGTTTTTGTTAATATGTTTCGTTGGTTTGATATGATATATTAGATATATGGATGTGTTGTTGATTGCAAATTGCAACATGTAAATTGAAACAAATATATACTAATATCAGTATATATTTGATATATATATATATATATATATATATATTGATGTATATATCAATATATATACTGATACATATCAGTTTATATACTGATATATACCAGTATATATATACAGATATAATCAGTATATATATACTAATTTCTATCAGTGTGTATATATATGTATATATTAAATACCAACATATATACTGCCATCTAATTTTATTTTTTTAAAATAATGATGCTTGTTTGATTTAATTATTATCTAATTATTTTTTATAATTTTTGTAGGATAATGGAAACTAGTGGATCAAGACTACACGCCAAATTTAATTTTTATTCAAACTTTTATGAAAACAAGTTATGTGTTAATGAATTTTTGATAATTTATGAATGAATAATTTGTATTGGATGGTAGTTTGTAGATTTTTTTTTATTTTTATGAATTTTAAGAATATATATATATATATATATATATATATATACACGATTGAATTATATTGACATAAAAGAGAGAGAGAAAGAGACAAAAAAATGCACCACCCTTCTCTAAATTGGCTTATCTCTGTAGGTTACCGATACGTATTGACAAGGAGGTAGGACTTAATTACTCCGTAGCATGTGATGAAGAAGATATAAAGAGAGAGATAGGCAAAACGACGTTCACGGACAACGAGACAAGCCCCTACAAAAGGTAAGATGATGAAGAGTAAAATGAAGGTTAGTGGATAATTTTTTTAGAATAAGTGGATGTTGAATAGCTTTTCATGGAGAAAGACTACTTAAAGAAGCTTCCAGCATCTTAGAATCTGTCCAAATTCCAGCCTTAAGTACAATGTAGAGAGTGTGATGATAACCATTGATAGGTAACACTTGTCAGCTATCGAGAGAGTTAGAGTGAGAGAGTTAGGGTGAGATGAATATAATGGCATTTAAGATGGTTCTTTGATTGGATACGTGTCCTCGACATGAATTATATGCCCTTAATATTGGGCCTTTGTAATAAAAGATAGTATATCGAACAATAGAACGACAATATCGTTTGACAAATTTACTAGCTGATTAACAGTATACAATCTTTAGCTGATGAAAAATAATTACATCTTTAACGTTCGACCAACGAAAGACAGTTGTGAAGTATAAACTTTTCTGCATATTTCGGAATAATAAGTACAAACCCAACGAATATTATTTTGACATATCTGTGAAAGATCTAAAATGAGGAAGGATATAATAATCATCTTCTCAACAATCAAGGTACGTTTTGCTAGGGTTTTCTATTATTCATTCTTATTTCACAAATTCTCTAAATTTTAAAAGCTTTCATACTAATTTAAGTATTAGAATGATTGTAGTGGACATAGTTTCCCAAACTTAAGTTTGTTCACCCTTTGATAGGGCCTCTACTCTCTTCGGTGATCAAGGCATCATCATTTACAAAGCTTGCTTTTGCATACCTAGGCAGCAAAATGGTCCATATTCTAACATTCTTGCTCTTAAAAAGTTAACCTTATGATTTAGCATTTTTGGATGTAAATGATAATCAAAGTTATAGGAGATGATTTCTCCTTGAGGATTGAGTCGCATAGGCGATGAGTTTATACCCAACTTTTGAATGGTGTTGTTGCATTGGAAGAGTTGTACGTAGTAGTGGAAAAAGAGAAGAAGCAGAGGGAGAAGATTGCAACATTTGCATTACGAAAGAAAGAAAGGCTAGTTCTAGCAGTAGTACATAGACATAAAAGAGGAGCTTTTACAATTGAAACCATAACTAACTTTGGCCCCGCTTAGTTTGTGTGTTGTGTGAGAGGGCTAGACAGACAAGAGGAGCTTTTACGATTGAACCATAACTAACTTTGGCCCTGCTTAGTTTGTGTGTTGTGTGAGAGGGCTTATCTCAAAATTTTGAAATCCAAAGATCGAGTGAAATTAAAAGAGACATTATCATTTTTCTTAAATATTTGATTTATTAAAAAATTGAAATAAAATATCTTATTTGCTTTTATAACATTAAAGTCAATAACTAAATATAGAACTTCTATTCTATAATTTATAGTTAAGAATTTTTATTTTTAAATAATTTTAGTAAAATTATATTTTTACTATTATATTATTTTTTTAATTTTAATCAGTGGCGACACCACAAACAAGAGAAGGGGGCAGTTGCCCCCCTTTTTTGAAAAAATATATTAGTTATAGATTTTATTATTAAATATGTAGTTTTTATTGCTCTTCTTTTTTTTGAGGGTTTATCTTATGATTAAATCATTTTATTTTTTTTATCATTTACATAAAAGTTAAAATATGTATATTTGTGTTAAAAAGTCAAAAAGTGATTAGATAACAATTAAATAAAGATAAAAAAATTATTCGGAAACAAAAAAAAAGACCCTTGTATAATAAATTGAAGTGTTAAACTGGCAAAAAAAAAAAAAGGAAAAAAAATATAACCAATCAAAACTATCAATCTTCTCATTTTTTTTCTTTTTTAACAATTTGTCTCCACTTTTAGATTTCAGTCTTTCAACAAATAAATTATACAAATAATTTTCTTTTTTTTGGATATTTCAATTAAAGGTAAGTGATTTATCTTCCATCTCTTTTTTTTTTTTATTGATCTTTTAGTGTTAATATTTGTAAATTTTATTATCATGAGATATATAATATCTGTTATATCAATTTAAAAATTTCAAAATCAATCAAATATTCATAAAGAGCAATTATAATTTTTTTAATTAAAGAATGATTTGAAGTGCTTAAGTATTTAGTTTGTTTTTGTCTTTAATTTGTGATTCATAATTTCAATATTAATATGTAAGTTAATTATATTTTGCCCCTCTTAATTTTAAATATCAACTTCGCCATTGATTTTAATATTATTTTAGTAATTTGTTTTAGTTATTTAATTTTAGTATTATTTATGTTATAGATGAAATATTCATAATAACAAATAAATTATATATATATTTGATTTTATTTTTATGAAAATAATAATTTCATTCCTTGGAGGAAAGCAAAAAACGAGTGATCCCTCTATGTAAGAGAATCTTATTACGATTTTGATGCATTTTAGATAAATCAAACACAAAGGATTAGAATTTTTCATTCAAACTTTAATTTTGAAGTTTTTTTTTTTTTACAAACCTAACAAGACCATATTTTCTTAAGACCATAAATGCAACATTGCTAATTTAATCTCTTAATCTATGTTTTTAAACTTACATCTCAAAAAAAAATAAATTAGCAGAATTGAATTTTACTTGTATGATTCTCTTATTGATAAGTCTACATTTGAAAAAATTGAATTATTTTATTTAAAAAATAAATAATTTGGTTTAAAACTATTTTTGAGTGACACGATGAACAAACTACGGATTTCTGAACTACTAATCTAGCACGACTCATTGTTAGGCTAAAAGCCATTCAATCTCAAGTAAGTCTTGCGCGAATTTTGTCACAAATAAGAAATATGCTGTGAGATTAACCCACATAAAGACACAACGCACTACATGTGTCTTGATTCATAAAATAAAATAAAATAATTCTAATATTCTGGATAATAATGTCCCTTCCCATTTGGCTATATATTTAAAAAACAAGTGTCCTTCTAATCTAAGATTAATAACTCAGTATATTGCTTGATTTGTTTGCAGATTGATTTACTCAGTTTCGGTGTATATGTGCGTTTGATTATTGTGCTTATACAATCTTATGATGACTTAATAATGTTTTGAAAATCGAAATAAACGAATAACTTTGTTTTGAAAATCAGAATAAACGAATAACTTTTTTTTTTTTTAACTCATTTTGTTCCTTCCCTGTCTAGTTTTCACATGTTGCAACAATCGATCTTGGGAGCCGCCATCGGTACCAGTGGTGGCTCCCTCCTTTCTTTCTCCTATTGTGTATATATTCTAGTTCCCTCTATGTTATTTGTGTGTTGTTTTGCTTGTTTTTTTGTCAGATAGTCCTCTATGGAAAGTTGGGTATCCTCTATTTTTATTATTAGCGGAATCCGTTTTCTTTTCTGCCAGCTTGTTTCTCAGTCTAGACAATGACTGTGTGTGTGCTGATTTTCTCAAAGATACCTCTATGGAGAGGAAAAACTTATTAGTGGAGACAAGTTATGTATTAAAGGGTGTCATTGCAAATGTTATGACTACTTCAGGTCATGGATATCTGTTATTCAGATCAGCTCTATCAAATTATACTTTTGTGTGAGATAATTTCTTCATCCTTGTACACACTATGAGTGAGCAAACAATCGGTTAATTCGGTTCGATTTTTTACCAAATTTTAATAAATCGAATTTTATATATTTAAAACCGAACCGAACTGAAAGTTTTGAAAAAACTGAATTAATCGAACTGATTAAATTAAAATTATATGCCTATAAACCGAACCAAGCTTATAAAAATTCGTTTTGATTCTATTTAGTTCAATTAAATTACATGTTTTTAAATTTGGTTCAATTCAAATTGATTTGATTTACCAATAACTTCGGTTAATTCGGTTTTTATCTAAAAAATCAAATAAAAAATCGAAATTTTTTAAAATTATAATTGAACTGAACTGATTTTATTAAAAGATCAAATCAAATCGAACTAACTTGGTTCGATCAGTTTTTTTTATCCTATCCAGTTTTTGCTCAACCCCTAATGGTCACCATATCAGCAGAAAACACATCGTTTCCACATGTGTTGACCAGTAGTGCAGATGGAATTACTGCAGAGTTTCTTCAAAATTATGTTTGCCAAATGTTAGAGATTTCATATTCTCTGTATTGTATTTTGGACTTACTCCCTTTTTAATCAAAATATATTTTATTTCTGACAAAAAAACATAAATCTTTTGATTACTTGTGTGCATCATAAAAAATCTAAGCAGAAGACGTAACAGTTTTTGAATTTGGCCATAACTTTTTATTCTCAAAGAATTATGAATTTCATAATTAATAAAAAATATTGATTTTCCTGTTTCATGTTAAATCAATTCAGTCTATATGATTGAGATTGTTTTGACTCCACAAATCAATAATTTATTCTAATTTTTGTTATTTTTAGTTTCTAAGAATTTATGTTAATTTTTTATTTTAATTTGGATTTTTTAGAATTTTCTATAGCCTATATAAACTCCTGTTAAATCCGTTTTTAGAGGGTGTTAAGATTTTTCTCTAATTCAGTTAAAATTACTTACGAATAATATTTAGATAAAATTACTTGTGAATAATTGCTATATATAATTCTAAATCTTGTCCAGTTGTAAGCTGCATCAAGCTTAAACTTGAAATTTCTATACATAATTCTATTCTATATATTCCTACATAATTCACTTCCACCTACTTGTATCTGTGTGTCAGTTCAGGGATTGAATAGCCCCCCCAAAACATTAGAAATACTTTTTTCTTTTGTGTCTAAAAAATATTAGAAATACATCGATGCAGTTGAAATACTTCTAAACATGTTGGTGCAATTAACCTTATATCTCTCCCATTTTAAGTTTTAAAAAAATTGCACGAATATTGAAGATTGCATACCCTAATCGTCCATAAGGCAAAAAAAATACCAGAATTGAGGTGTTGGTCGGTGCTACCTAAAAGATAGTCGCGGGGACTGAACTGATGGACAAAGAATAATGAAAAGAGGGAGACAGCAAAACCGAAATTTTCTGTACTTGGTGTCATGTCAATCTGCCTAACCCAACCATCATTTCTTTGAAATGTAAACAAAGCAAAAATTTAACTTTACCCAAATTAATGACTAATCACGTTTAAAACTAGATTATTGAGTAGTGCCTTAGAAATCTTTTCCGTGTAAAACTAGGGAATTAAAGATTTTAGACGTATTCTTTCTGCTTTGGTTATATTTTGTTATCCATGTATTTTTCTCTTTTATGTAATTTCGTTTTTTTCTTTCAACTTTAGTCACTATAATAAAATACAAAAATAACTACTAAAAATTAATCACTACGTGTATTAATAGTTATTTAGCTACTGAATAGAGACTAAATAGCGATTACATGAGACTTAGCGACTAAACAAAGACTCACTAGCTGCTAAATTGATAGCGCAAATTGTTAGCTACTAAGTAGTAGTTATGTAGTCACTAATTAGCGATTACAAGCCAAGTAGTAACTAAAAAGAGACAGAAAATATAGCGCGAAATAATTTTTTTTTTCATTATGCACTTAGCGACTAAGATTTAGTTAGCTGAAGCTTAGCTACTATCAGGTTTAGTAGCTAATCAGTCGCTAAAGGTCATGAATTGGCTACTAGTAGTTTGTAGTCACTAAATAGCAACTAAATGTTATAGTAGCTAAGAGCAAACAAAATTTATATTCGCTTAACTACTAATATTTGTTAATCAACTTAGCTACTAGATGTGTTAATAACTAATTAATCTCTAAAGTCCAAGAATTAGTTACTAGTAGTTATTAGTAGCTAAATAGTGACTAACGGTTGTAGTAGCTAAGAGCAAATAAAATGTGTATTAGCTACTGCCTGTTTTAATAGCTAAGAAGTCGCTAATTATATGTAAT